>JADRCH010000209.1:2263602-2292017 GCA_019843965.1 Rhynchomys soricoides | reverse complement strand
ATAGGTAGATGATAGATAGAAATACATAAATTAAGATAGATGATAGAAATGCATAAATTAAGATAGATGGTAGATAGATAATAGATAGATAAATGATAAATAGATGATAAATAGGTATATTATAGATAGATTGATAAATAGGTAGATGATAGATAGATAGATAGATAGATAGATAGATAGATAAACAGATGATAGATAGATGGATAACTCACAAGCAGATGGCTTAAAAGAATACTATGTTCCCCAGGTAAGCATCTCTCAGTGTAGTTCATGAACCACTTCAGAAAAATTCTTCTTATAAATTATATTTAAATGTAGACTCTGGTTGCCCCTGTTCATGAATTGATTAAAGGTTCTGGAGGCCTGGCTACTTAGGCAATCTGCATTCTATAAGCCATCCACAAGAAGTACAGTACTTTGGAATTATCAAGTGAGAATACTTCCAGATCCACAAATCTTAAATATAACAAATGTGTTCCCCCTGCTGTCTCACCAATCACACCCCTAAGCTACTAACCTTTCCAGTTTTCACTAATTTTATCTCCAGCTTTGATGGATATTTCTACACAAAGTTCAGATTTAGTTTTATTTCCTTTTGTTTTAAGCATATCACCCAAAGCAACTGGGTAAATAACAACCAGTGAAAAGCAGAGTCTCATGGGCTATGAACGCCCTACTGAGTAAAGCGGACTGATATCGTGATGGTTCCTACACAGCAACTTGGAAGCCAAGGCAGTTCAGTGTTCAAACTTCAGTAAAATTCCAAATGAAAACTCATCATTGGTTGGAGTAAGAATCATCACAACAGTCTACATCGCACTGGTGGGTGCCAAAGGCATCTTGGGTTAGGCTCTTTCTGTAGATGGCAAGAGCCTCAGAGACCAACATAAGCCAGAGTATAGGGATGCATGGGTTAGAGTCCATACAGGCAAGGGGTCATATAAGATTCAAAGATGAGGCTACTGTTGTAACTTTGGATGGGATAATCACAAGGACTAGAATTGAAGGCCCAGCTTTCTGCAGTTTGAGAGAAAGCTCTACCTTTCTCTCCTATCCAGGTCGACAGGGAACTCTTTGGGTGCTGCCTATAGTAGCAGATGGCCTGCACACCAGAGTATTGTGCTAACTCTGGATCCCAATCTCCAACTCCCAGGAAGAGATCCCTGTTGACTTCATTTAGATGAGATACTCATTGCTGGCTAGATAGGAATTCGCTGAAAGAATGGGCCCTACTTATATCTCAGCACAGTAACATTAATACATGGGGTGGGGGAAAACATAGGACAGCTGTGTGTGGGCAGTCAGGACAGTAGGCATCCTAACTGTCCATGCACACACAAGTGGAACTGTATAAACATTGTGTACATATACCCAAGGAGACAGTGCAACCTAAATGCTCCAAATATGCTGAATTATTCAAAAAGTTACAACAGATGCCCTAATCAATGAAATGAAAAATGCCAAAGGAAAGAGGAAGGGGAGACAACGAGAGTATTATGGGCTGGAAAGCTCAAGGCAAGCTTCTAGGGGGTAGAAAGAACCTCACACAGGGCAGCATGGCTTGGCATGAAGAATGGCATGGGCTTCGGGGTCACACAGACATGGATTCCTCAGGCAAGATGCCCATCTTCTTCAATGCCCTTTTGTCTGCCCTGATTCCTCCTTCAAAGGAAGGAGAAAGAAAAGAGAAGTGGAGGAAGGAAAAGAATAGCGTTGCCACTGGCAGCTGCACACAGACAGAGGAAGTGTAGCCCCTTACCCAGAAGCCACACTTTACTTACTGAAGAGGAAATTCATGGGACAGAGCAATTCTTCCCTGAATGTAGGGCTCCTCCTCCCTTCCTAGCTAGGTCTTGCATGGAGTATACTTGGAAATGTGTACTCTTCAATGTTCAGCCCACTCGGTTTCAGGAAACTGAAAGTTCTGAGGCTGGCTCAGGTTCAAGAAGCAGCCAACTTCTTTTGGACTTGTGGAGCAGGATGCATTCTACTCCACAACAGAGATGGAGCTAAGCACACAGAGCCTTATAGTCTGGGCAAGAAGTCAGCTGTGCACCAAGGGTAGAGCCTAAGCCTTTCCTCTAACTCTGGCAACTGTGTTCTCTGCAACTGGGTCTATGCCACATGTTGATCCTCAGGACTCTAACTGAGATGTAGGTAGTGACAAGGAAACTTCCTTTACATAGGCCGGACTTACCCTCCAGTGCCTCCAGAGAAAGCCAGAGATGAAAATGGCATTGTGGGAAGTCAGATTTCTTTAGAGAAGCCCAGCAGTTCAAATTAATCAGGAACTTTCCAGAGTCCCTCCAAAAATTATTGCTCAAGAGCATGGTGGACAACCTTCCACAAACACCGCTGATACACACATGGGATGAGGGCTGAGGCACTGGGAGATGCCCAGGACTCCTAATGACCCAAAACTTACCTTTAGGGTAAGAGGCCTAGCCTCACTGCCAGGGCTCACTGTACAACACACCCATTGGTTAGCAGGCCCAAGGCTGGCCTGGTAGCATTAGGAAACTTCTCTAGTGGTCTCTAACTAACAGAATCCCAAATAACACAAAGTGCAACCTGACCAGAGTCTATGCAATATGACATGACACGGACTTTGAGCTACCTCCTTGTGCTCCTGCAGTAGACTCCCCTTTCACCTACACTGATATCCACCACCAGGTGGCCTAGGCAGGCATAGGGCAGTGCCTTCACCTAATGGAAGATGATACTGTCAGGACACTGGATGGTCCCTAACTTCCTGGGCTCTTCATCTTGAAGGAGAAGCAAGAGAGCATCCTGTAAGATGTTCCACCACATCTAAGATGAGCAGGAGTGCCCAGTGGGGCACAGTGAGCTACATGGGCTGAGCGAATGCAGGAGGTAGGCAACAAAGGATTGGTGTGTTCCCAACATACATACTAATTAAACAAGAAGGAATACTCCCCTGCAACTAAATACGCAGTGGTCAGGTAAAAACAAAAACTGTTAATGACATCAAGCAGCCTTTGGCTGAGATTCCAGCACATAGCTCTGTGGTCTGTGCCATCAGAGAAGTAGTTCAGCCCTACCTGCCTCCCTTCTGCCTCAGGAAACAGGTGCACACACTTCACAGGCTGAAGGGAGACTACAAAAGAAAGTCACAGTGAACTAGTAATCCTGTGCCTGGCACAGAGACAGCGTGGGGGAAAGTCAGCTGGCATTAGAACAAGCTCTAGTCGTCTCGATTTCTCTTGAAAGAAGAAGGAAAGGCTGTTGGTGAGCTCCTGCTGCTGCCCAGCATGCCGGCCCCTTTCAGTATGCTCAGAAATGTTCACTCTTTTAAAAAATAAGGGTGAAGAACAGGGGAAAACAGGAAAATGGAAAGTATGAGAGTCCCCTGGGCAGTGTCAATTGATATCACCAATGACGCTCTGAACAGTTGCCCATTCTCTCCCGGATCCAAAGGCTCAAAGAAGCCAGGGAACTTCCAATGGCATAGAACGTCAGATCCGGGACCTCACAGTCTCTGCTCTTTCTCCAACACAAGGTGGTTTTAAAGTCTCCAGTGGATTAGAACAAGACTTTTCAAATCATCGTTCCACTAGGGAGTCCTTTTGACCCAAGAAGGTTTTTAATCCATCCCTGGGTAAAGAGGTATACAAGACAAATATAAAAATCAAACATTTGCTGCTAACAAAGCATAAAGAGATTTGTTTAAAACCGATGCCTCGTATATATCTAACTTAATCATTTTTTGAAGATTAAATCAAATTTGTATACTGACTTGATGGATGTGTTTGTTTTTACATAAAGAATTAAATCTTAGATGAATATTTGATACAATAGATCACATGGAATTTTCAATATTTTTCAGAGTTGACCAATATTTTGACTTAGAACCAGAGTGCTGATGATTTTATTGTTGCTTGATGCTGCCTCACAAAAGTGCATACAACAGAGGTGCAGAAGCATAAGAACCTTTTCAGAAATGGGTAGAAATTCTGCCCTAATGCCATATCAACACTTACTTGATGAGCTTTCTGTGAAACTCAAATTAGAGACTCAACAGAAATGTCTTTTATTTGTGTGAGGTGTGTGTGTGTGTGTGTGTGTGTGTGTGTGTGTGTGTGCGCGCGCGCGCATGCATATGGAAGGTAGAGGTTAACATCTAGTATATTCCTTGATCAGCATGGCAGATTCTTTTGCTGAACTGAACCTACAACTAACCAATTCAGGTAGTCTAATAAGGCAGCTTGCCCTGGAGTCCCCATCTTGGCCATCTGAGCACTGGTATTATAGGTGGGCAACCACACCCGCCTAGATTTTTTTCTGTCAGTGCTAGAGAGCTAAATTCCAGTCCTCATGCTTACAAGACAAGCATTTTATCTGTGGAGCCATCTCCTTAGCCCACTCAAACAGCAAACATTTAAAAGTCAAACATTACAATAAGATACAATGGTATGCTAACTTGATCCATATATGCTGACAAGTGGCATTAGGAAACCACTAATAGGCTTGGTCTGTTTTCCATAATGAAATCATTATGTTTCTAAAAGATCCCTCCACAAAAAAAAGAAAGAAAGAAAGAAAGAAAGAAAGAAAGGAAAAAAAACCTGCAAAAGCACTGTAATTTGTACATTACAATAACCTCAAAGCTGAGCCAAAGTCATCAGGGAGAGTAGAGACGAATCATGTGACTGTGACAAATCACAAAGCAGAAACAAATTAAAGGAAAGAAAAGACTTCTTTTGGCTCACAGTTACAGAGGGCCCAGCTCGACACACCTGGGATGAAGAAGCGAAGTAAAACAGCTCACATCATAGTAGACTAGAAAAGTAGACATACCAGCATGCTACCAACTTTCTCCGCTTCACCTTTTGTTCTGTTACTCCCAAGCCCCCAGCAGATCCTAGCCACACTCAGCCCACAGCAGATGGCATAGAACCAGCCATACACAGGGAGCATCGTTCTCTTGAGTCAATTTTCTCTGGCAACACCTCACACATTATGCCATGCACCATCTCCTACCATCTCCTAAGTGATTCAAAGTCCAGTAAAGCAATGAAGTCCAGCAGTGAAGATTAACCACCACACAACTTCTCTCTAATGTGCTAAATTTAGATTTAAGTGAGTGCATGCGAGCACACACACACACACTCACAAATACACACATACACACGTACACATTACACACACGCATACACACTCACACCACATACACACACATACACACATACACACACTCACACATGCACATGCACACGCACACACGCACACATACATACACATACACAAAAGCAGAAGAGGGATGAACTGGGCAAAGGACTAAGACTATCAAGGGAGATAGAAGAAATGAGGGTGGCTGGTAGAGAACCATATGAGAAAGCTGCAAAGATTTACATGTACTGGAACACCATAATGAGACCGATTATTTTATATTTTACTTAGTTATAGATGATCAATTAAAAATAAAACATGAAATTCAATTAAACTGGTTTGACTGTTATCAAAAAGAAAGATAAACTAAAGCAGCTTTCATCCCTGACTAGTCCTGTGGGAACTCACCATCCACTGAACCCTCCAGGATTCTCTCTGGGGTTTACCTGAGATGGGAGCCATTTATGAAAGTCTGCGGTGAGGTAAAAGACAATTGGCATGTGAGAGTTAGTTCAAGATCTGAGGCCATGTTTTGGGGCATCGGAGGAAGACAGGCCTTCAGCAGTGGACGGACACAGAAATGAGAGAGAGGCATGCTGGGAAGCAGCCTGGCTTCTCACTATCAGCAGACTGACTCATTTCTGAAATGCAAGAATAGCACTGAATTAGCAAAAAACAAATCTGAAGTTACAAAATGAAGACATGATAAAGAAACAAATGTCCACCTATTCTCCCAGGGACACAGCACCCTGGGTCAGGCCTATTCAGGAGCCTTTGGCACAATGACAGAACCATTTAATGCTTTACATTGCATATTTCACTTTACCTAATATGCTCTTACATGTCCATGGAAATATGAAATGATGCTATTTGCACAGAAATGCTTATAATAGATGCTACCCCTCTCAGGAATAAAATATCAGTTAAACAGCCCCCATATTGAACAGTGAGAAAACCCAAGCAGCCAATGACATTCTCTGAGAGGTTGACAGTGTCACTCCAAACTGAAAATGAGTCAGTAGGGTCTGTATTCATGCAGCAGAAAAGTACAAGCATGTATAAGTTATAATTGAAAGCAAAATGTATGCTGGTCCTTATAAGTCTACATAAACATGCATGTATATATTAATTAAAAAACTAGCATCTGACAATGTGATTATGACCTATAAATGCACCGTGAAAAACTGTTTCTGCTTTATGTAATGGCTTAGCCTCAGGCCTATCTAAAAGAAGTATGTTGTTTAAAGTGTAATTACGGCAGTGCTAACATATATCACAATCAGAATAGAAAAATACTTTACACGAAGGAATCAGAGTAACGGGGAATATGTGCTAAGTTGCAATGTGAGGTCTTTACTTATTTATACTAAGTGTGTCCACGAACACTGTGTTCCAAGACCCTCTGTGGCTGACTCTCTTGGTGTTTGTCTGTTTGGTCTACAGCATGGGGCGGAGCTAGTGAGTCACCAATCATCACAGCTGAACACTTCTGTCTGGCATCCCTGTTGGCCATCTCCCTCCTTCACACAGCAAGCTTCCTGAAAACAGGGAGTATGTGTCCTGTCTTCCTTCAGAATGCACAGAGGCTCCCCTGGGATCTGATGACGATCTGAAGAAGAGGTACGGTCGTCATCTTCAGCACCATCAGAAGAGCTGCAAAAACATGGTGTGCTTCATTTTGACCTGTCACTCTGCACAAACCTCTTGGTGAAGAGGAGCTAGTACATCCCACAGGTGCCAAGATCAACCAGGCCCAGTCCTGACTCAGATCCCGCACATCTCCCATTTAGAAAATTGGAAATATACACGCAGTGGCAGTATAAGGAATGATAGAGCAGTGTGGCATAATGACAATAACCGGAGGACAGCAATCAAAGCAGGCTTCCTGGAGGAGGAAGTGACAAAGAGTGACTAAGAACCTGCCATGCCAAGAAACAAATTGACAAGGGGTGGAAAGGAGCAGAATTCACACAATCAGATCAGTGTCACAAAATCATTGCACACATAGTCTACAAAGGCAAGAAGGGTTAAGTTGTAGGTCTCAAGTTGAGGTCACTAAGGCTGGGTCAGTGCAGAAGCCTGAATTGTGTTGGGATAGGGTAAAATACTAGGGTAACAAAGTAAAGCAAGGGCAGGAAGATGGGCAAGAAAAATCCAGAGAAGGCCAGGCACAGGTCTCACAGCAGGTGTGTGGGAGCAGGCAGCAGGCCTCTGAATGTATCGTTAAGATCCAGGTTGGATTCACTCATTCACTCTGAGCCTGAGTCTCAGAGTCCATCCTGCCCGCCGAGGCACGCCACTGACTCCCTGAAAGCTACTGAGAGAAAGAAAGGTTTTCATGGAGCCCAGATATGCTCCTTCCTCCTCTGGAAGCAGCGTGACTGCAATAGAGTAGACAACTGAAGAACTTCCCTAAACTACTCAGACGACACATAAATGACTCTTTATCAAGTCCTTTTATCAGGAGGACTTTTTCCTCCTCCACAACAAAAACTTCGAAAATGATCACAATGATGGACATAAGGAATTTTTTTGCCCAACCAACTCATGAAAACATTTTTGTCATGGTTACTGTTTCTGCTTCATGGCCAAAAAGGATGCTGCCTCTTTGCTAAAGTACTTATAACAGTGTCTCCAGCCTATGTAAAGAGAGCAAGGATGCTGAAGGACCAGAGAGCAGCCCTGAAGGAGGAGTCCCTGCTCCAAAGGCAGGTGCTACCTACACTCCGAGAAACTGAATGGCTAAAGCATACATTACTGAACCCCCTCTCTCTTCAGTCAGCCAAGCTAGATGTATATATTAGCAGACAGTACTATACATACATATACTATACATACATATACTATACATAAGTACATTGCGTAAGTTACTTTTGAGTCACTCTGACCAAAATACCTAATATAGACAACTAAAGGGGAAAATGGTTTGTTTTTTTGTTTTTTATCATAGTTTCAAAGTTCAGTTCATGATTTCTTGACCCTGTGGGCTTGGGCAGAACACAATGACAGGAATGTAGGAGAGCAGTTGTTCATGTCACAATAGATGAAGAGCGGAAAGGGAGGCTGGACCCAGACCCCAGGCTATGACCTTCAATGGCAACCTCCCAGGTTCAAATTTTAACCACCCAGGTTCCACTGGCTAAAGGTTCTAGAGCCTCCCAAAATAGTGCCAGCTGCTGGGCCACAAGCATGCAAACCAGGAATCTGTGGAGGGCGTTCCAGATTCAAACTCCAGCCTGCCTAGGAGAGAAGCTGCTGTAGGGGTCTCAGATATAAAATCTTACAGGAAGAATGAGAGTTAGGAACAGAGACCCAGAACTGGAGAAAATTAAGCAGAGATGCCTTTCCTACCAGAATACCAAAAAATGTCCCTGGATGAGGATGAGTCCTGAGAGGCAGCTGGCCTCGTGGAGAAGGGAAAGCCTTGTGCTTGCAGGGATGCAGTATTAGTGAAGGCTCCAGAGACCTTCCTAAGTGGAGATTCCCCCTCTCCCTGTGCTGTCCTGACATCTCATGTCTTTGGCCTGGCTCACAGCCACATAAGGGACTGAGCCCTACCTGGTCCCTCTTGTAGCAGAATCTGGTTCAGAAACAAAAGCTTCAGGTGCAGGCTACCTTCCAGGTCAAAGAAAGTCCTTCCTGTGACTACACACCAAGACCTCTACCCGACTCTCAGCAGGGTCTCAACACTGTACCTTGTTATCGAAGAAAACAAAGTTTTTTATTTTGGGGATTGCAGGCTGGGAGTCGAAATGGAAAACGAAAAGTACCTAACATTTGAGCAGGAGAGGTTCTGTTGATTAACCGAAAGAAAACAACAAAATCTGGCTCACAGATTTCCCCGACTATTTCATGAACTCTTAAAAGAACTCCTACAGGTAGAAAAACCTTGGAGTTGCTAGGGGTGGGCCAAGCTAATCCAGACTTGATCTTGGGGTAAAGACATGTGGGCTTCGTTACACTGGACAGTGTATGTACCACCTGACCCAGGGCATGTCCAGTAGAGACAGAAGTTGCTATCCACCCCTTGTCTCAGACCTTGATAGTATTGCTATCAGACTCATCTCTCCTGATGCAGGCCCTTGGACAGGTCACTCTTTTGTTCTCAAAACACCCTTCCCTTTCTAAGTTGACACTCCTGGTTCAGAATGCACAGCTGACATGTGGCTTCCACTTCATCCTTCCTGAGCCTCTTCTCCCTGATGAAAAGCCCTGGTCTCCTGCCTGCCTTTCTGCTCTGAGCTACTCCCTGGAGTCCCCACCCCCCACACTCCCATCAATCCACAGTTCTTTCTTAGCCCCAGTCTTAGGGACCCAGTGACTAGGATAGGCAACATAGTTCTAGGGGACATTAATTTGAGGCTCTGCCACTTTCAAGTGTGACCTTGGTGAAGTTACTTAATCTCTCTAAGCTTCAGTTTCCTCCTCTTAAAATAAGTGTGAAGCCCTTGGCTAGCCAGGCGACTGTGGAGAGCAAATGAAACATCTCATGTCAAACGCCCTCTCTTCCCAGAGGCGTGCTGAGCTCACATCTCCCAGATAGTCTTTGTTCTCCTTCATGTGTAATTTGCAATAATTATCCCATGGCATGATTTCTGTTTGTAGTTTTGACCCCACTGATGCTGGGTTTCTTTGAGAGAAGGTATACTTATGTCCTTTCTTCTCTGAATTACCAGAAAATGAACAAAATTTAAATACGCCAAACACTGATTGGGTCTACCTCTTACCCAACCTGTTCCAGTAAATACTTCCACTTCCTATGTTTTATTAGGCTGCCCTGTGCTGTAACAACTGCCTGCAGACATTATCTCTTTTCCTGGATTTTAAGTTCCTTGGAACTATGGGTTTGTCAGAGCTTATTTTAAGCTTTATTTCTTTAATTTACATACAGCAAAGTTCATTCTTCCTAACGGATGGCTCCATGAGTTTTGACAAATGCACAAGGTTGTGTAACCACTTGCCTGAGACATTTTTATTCCTCCCAAGGTACTATCATTCTATAAATATTTACTGAATAAATAAATGAGTAGCGGAATGAACCAATACTTGCTGGGAAATGCTTCCACGCCAGCCACCGGAAAATTTCAGAGTCGAAAACAACACAAAAGACAAGGTTATAAGTGTCGCGTCTCCTTTCTGCAAAGCAATTTCTCAATATCAGAAATCTCTAGGAAATGCTTTCAGCCTCTGGCATGAAGCTTTCAGTTCTGTGGTGAATCCAGAGAAAATAATCAGATAATCATGATGATGTTGTGAGGCCCAGGAAGGTCACAGGTCATTGCTCACAGCAGCAAACTCCCAGGAATGACACAAATGGCCACAATAGAAGAATGGTAAGTGACACTGAGATGGTCCAGTGTCAGGAAATTAAAATCAGACTTTTATATCTATACTTGATATTGGGTATAATGCATAATTATATAATATGAAGTTAACTGTAAAGACAACTTATAAATCAAGATGTTAACAAGTGTTTAGAGTATATATTTTGTACATACTGAATAATAAAATGCAAATTTGATATGTGTGTTTGTGTGTGTGTGTGTGTGTGTGTGTGTGTGTGTAAGTATTAACCTAACTTTACAAAACAGACTACATGCAAGTTGGTACCCTGGTCAGTGGATGCTAGGTAATCTCTTTTCCTTCACTGTTTCCAGATTTTCAAGTTTCCTTCACTAGGTATTCCCACTTCTATAATGACAGAAAAAGTTATAAAAATAGATTTGAAAGCCCTTTATTTCTGCTTGTAAAAAAATCTCCTAACCTTTATTTCATCTCTAGATGATTCAGTGGTGGCTAAATTTTCACGCTGGAGATGTGGCATATGGCTCCGCTTAAAGGAGAACGTGCTTGCTGTCGGAAGCATGTTCAGAAATACTCCATCCCACTGGAGGGTGACACATGCCAGGCAGAGCTCCAGGAAGCAGCCCCTGCCCTGGGGGCTGAAGTTTCCTCCTGTTACATCAGGAGGACGTCAACATCAAATAAAGGATGATGAACAGGGTCTGTGGCTCTGAGTGATCAGTCTTCACTGCTAAAAGGCTACATGATTTTCCCTAACCTCAAACAAGGGGAGTGATGCGTCATTCATTTCTGTGTCCCTAGCAACTCATCTCTCTGTGAATGGCAAGAGCATCCTTCACGTTGCCTAAGAGAAAAATCTAGAAACTCTCCTCAAGCTTTCTTTGTTTTACCCCTAAAGCTTCTGTTTATCAAATACTTTACTGGTTTCACCGACTTCATCACCAAGTTTACTTTAATGCTCATTTGCGTCTATCTTTACTGCTCCTTGTGGCTCCTATAAATTGCTATTGTCTCTTTCATGTTATATCTGCACTGCATATGCATCTAATGTATACCCCATTAGCACACCTCTTTACACCTACCCATCTCTATTTTACTGTTCACAAGATCATTTGAAAGCATACTTCCACATCCCAAACCTCTACAACAGTGCCCAGTACATATAGTACATGGTAAGTAAACATTTGGTGGGTGGATAAATAAATTGAGGGCCATCATTAGGTCCTCTACACACTCACAGAAGCAGGGATACATCCTAGATAAGTAAAAAGAGCTTCTTCTGCTTCCAAAACTCTCTTGGTGCAAAATCAACTAGCACTCACTGGGAAAAAAAAAAAAAAAGCCATCACTCCCCCTCCCAGACTCCATCCCAATCCAAAGCCAAGTGCCTGTCTTCCCACCAGGAGAGTCCACAGCTAGCTGCAAATATTTCACTCAGTTCTTCCGGTTCATAACCTTAGCTATAGTGTTTACTACTGTGAACACTATCGGATACATTTAAATATGCTATAAAGGTCAGACAATTGAGGCACTCCCCTTTTTTAGAATCCATTTCACACCTTGGCAGAGCTGAGGCTCCCAACACTCTCGCAAGCTCAGCTCTGAAGGTAAATTATGACGCTTTTTCTCTGCTGTAAGGACAACTTCATCGTGTATCATATTCTAGGGGATAATGGCTCTCAACCCATCTGTTACAGGCAGGAGCAGCAAGTGTTGAAAGCCACAGTCGAATCTTAACTTCTGAGCCATCACCCTCAATTTCAAAAAAAAAATTCAGCTGTTAAAAGCAGCCTCACGTTTCAAAAAGTTAGGAAATGATCAGGGGAGGGCATCTAGCCAGCAAATGCAGAGTCCCAGCCACCGAGCTGTGAATATCTAAAGGCAAAGCGTCTGACTTTAAAGCCCCTGCTCCACTCCACTCCCTCCAGACTCTTCCCTAGTGAGGAACATTTCCCCACTGCCCTGATGTTCTGTTTGCTGATTCTTTTGAACACAATGGTTCATACGTTTCTTGAAGACAATGGTGAAATGAAGGAACCCCTCTCCTAAGTAAACACACTACAGACATCACATAAATCTTCCACTTAACATCAGGGGTGGGGAACATTGCAGACCACCAACACATCTCCAAGAACAAAGAATCCCCTCAAAAGGACTTGTTTTATATTGCTCTTTAACTAAGAGTCTTAGTCCTAGTCATTTGAAACTATGTGGTCTTGGAACACATTTGACCTCTATGTGCTGCTGTTAGCTGGGGTGGAAGCTAAAGATCCTTGAAGTTCGTTTCTAATAAGTTAGACAGTGCTAACTATGTATCTCTCTAAAGATTTTACAGCATCTTTCTCAACACTTCTCACTGTTCTGTAGGTTCTATAAGGTACGTTTGAGTGATCTATAGGGATTAAAATAGGATCCCAGAGACAACGTTAAGAAATAAGTAAGACTGAGATTCATGTAAGAAAGAAGGGAATTTGGTAACAAGAAAGGAAAGAATAGTTGGACAGGGAACACGGAGCATGAAAGCAAGAGAAGAGGAAAGATCTGTTCAGAGTAGTAGGCATGAAGAAGCGAGTGCGCACAGTGTGACTATTAATCATGCTGCCCCCTTTCTACCCTCTGATTTCACATTCCACCTCCAGAAGAAAGTAGTAGTGACAGGCATCAATCCTAAAGCTTTTACAATCCTAAAGTGCATGCTCAGCTGCTCCATTCTAACGCCATGAAGCAGACTCCACCCACCTCTATTTACAATGCCCTCCACATTCTCCAAGCCCAAACTCCTTCTAAGAAGCATGGGAAAATTTTGAGATTTCCTGCCTATTCTTAGCATTTTTCCATATCGGGTGCCCTATGGTCTCCCTTTCCAAATAAGTCAAGCCATGAAATAAATATGGCTCCTTCTTCACAAAATTATGCCTAATCCTTCAGCTAGAATCGTTCTACGTTCTCAGGGCAGGATGTTTCCATCTCTCCTACAACATCCTTCCAGAGCTTTGTGCATAGGTCACTTTCCAACTCAAGGCAAGCAGCAGAAGCACGGGGCCACAGCTCACACGTTTGACACATACCGCACTGCTACTCATTACATGAGGCCAGGTCCTTGGAAACTCAGTCTGTCCTACACAGGACCTCAGAGAGGACTTAGAGAAACACTAGGCTTGACTTCTTCCATTTACCTCCTTACCAACCACACTGTCATGGATGAATGAATGAATGGTAGAGATACCCCTCAAAGTATCTGGAGATGATTCTTTCTTCGGTCTTCGGGTACCTCATACACAAACGAATCCATTTCAAGTCTACCCAAGAGAGAGCAAGTCAGTTTGCCCTCTTCATATATTTCTATCCATTTCACTTTCCTTCAGAGTCTCTATTCTCTAAACATCACCCCATCTGCATCAGCGCTGTTGACTTCGGAAGATGGCGTGTCATCTTTCATAGAACAAGGGGTAAGGATCCCTCTTCCACGACGCAGCTTAACAGATACAAATGACAAAATGTGAGGGCTCATTGCTAACTAGGTGACAGTGGATGGGTCGTTTCATTAAGGCCTCTGCATCCCTGTATATCACAAGTCCCCATCTTGCCTCTCCACAGGACAGCTTTGAAGAGGACATGAAGTAAGAAGGTGGAGGCACATGTAAAAATATCAGATGAAGCAGCAGAAGAAGGAACCTATCGTTTAGCTCACATGGAGGCTCCCTTAACAAAGCAAAAAAAAAAAAAAATCATGTCAAATTTTCCTAATAACCTCCTTTATCCTCCACATGATCCCTATGGCCAAAAGCTTATGCCTATGGGAAAGGGAAGGTAGAAGAAATGGGTCCAAATCCAGATTCCGAGAGTTGGTGGTTGAGTGCCTTTGAGTCAGGCTCCATTTTTGATGCATACCTGACTCTCCACCTTTAAAATTCACATTTAATGATGCTCATACCCTGGGTGCTTATCAGAATCAAAGAAGATGCTCCATGAAACAAAGCTGTGGTCACCTGGGGATGCAGCCCGGTGATGAAGCAATGCCCAAGTATGTACAAACCAAAGGAGCGAGGGAACCTGTAAAGCACTATGTCAATATCAATGCATTATTATAAAAATGAATGAAAGAAACTATTAGGTCCACTATGTAATCAGATAACTGGGCACAAACAGGTAATGTATCCTTACCAACCAGGAAATGGAAGCTAAAAACCGTTCCTACCTGGCTTGATTTCAACCCTAGCAACAAACAGTAAGCAAGATATGGTTACTCTTTCTCCACCTAGAAACAGCTTTTGTTGGGAAATTGCACGTCTTTGTAATTGCAGTCAACACAGTCAATCAAGGAGACCTTGCACCCTGGAGGAGGCCGAGGACCTCGAGCATGGGCTGGAGGAGAAAACAATCAGAAACAACATGCTGCATTTCATGAGAACAAAGAAACAAAACTGGAGTCACTCACCTGCAGCAAGAACTTGAGTGAAGGAAAGAGCCCAGAGTCTCATACAAAACTGTGATCTACATTCCCTACAACTCAAGACATCCAGAAAGAGGAAGGATTGGGAGAAGGAAGAAAGCCATGGGCAGGTAGCAGACGAGAGATTCCCAGAAAATGCTTCCAGAAGTGGTTTTCTAAGATACTTTAGCCAGGGAAATATCTCTTTAAAAGTTATGTGTGAAGCCAATGGGAAGGAAAAGATAAAATCAAAATGAGCTGGCTGAAGAGATCTGAGTACTGCTGTCCAGTCCCATGGCCTCTCCACCCGGCTGCTGAGAGGAATGTGAGGACCCAGGGAATTTGGCATCAGGTAAAACTCACTGACATAGGAAGACAAGTGTCTGTGACAAGTCCCCCAGCTCTCCTTTACCTATCTGTCCTTCACCTTTCAAGGCAGGTCTCCCTCCTACTGTGTCCTTCTGCTTCCTCTTGTCTTACATCCCCACTGCCATTCCAGGTAGTGATGACCGTGAAACACGGTTCTGTTTCTCTTCAGTATGTGAGCGGAAGGGATGTATATAATTGCTGAGTTGCTTCCTGGTGTGTTGTGAATCAGAAATGCCCCTCATAGGTTCATGTGTTTGAACATTGATCTCCATCTGGTGGTGGCGGTGGTGAGAGAGGCTTTGGGAGAATGAGCCTTACTACGGGAAGCATGTCACATCACTAGGAAAAGACGTCGGCTTTGAGATTATAACTTAATTACAACATACCTACCCTGTCTTTCGTCCCTCCATACACTCCCACGTGCTCTACCCCACTCTCCTTCAAATCCACGGACTCGTTTGTTTACCAATCGTTACTGTATGCACATTTGTATACACATGCATACACATATATAGCAATAGATATGTGTATACAAGAATATATATATACACACACATACATACATATATACACACATATACACATATACACACACATATATACATATATATACACATATACACACACATATATATATAAAGCAATAGATATGTGTATACAAATATATGTGTGTGTGGTGTGTGTGTGTGTGTGTGTGTGTGTATACACCACACATACAACCTGTTCAGTCCATATAGCACTACCTGTTTATGTGTTTTCAGGAATGACCATTTGTCATTTAACAATCAATCGGTCTGTTCTTTCCTGGGAAAGACCTTCGCTCCCCTTCTCAGATTTCTTCAGCTGCCTATAGTTCTTCGTATAGGGCTAAGACCTCATGGACTTTTCTCTGTCCAGTTTGGAGTGTTGATTGGTATCATTCTTAGTCAGTTTGTGTTTAAGCAGTTGTTCTGGTAAGAGTTTATGGGTGTATCTTCTGAGATTAGGAGACACAATCTCACAGCAAACTCCCTGATCCTCAGCTCTTATAATCTTTCCACCATGTCTTGAAGATGCATCCATTGGGACTGGGCCTACGACTCTGCATTTTGACAGGTTGTGGTTTTCTGTAATGATCTCTGCTAGCCTTGTCCTCTCTCTGCTTCCAGGCTGCAGATATAATGTGCTGGGCCGACCTCTTGCTCCTGCCAGCATCCCATGCTACGCCACCATGATGATCTGTCTCCCATATTGTTCCAGTTCCATTTCTGTTGCTATGGTGATATACCCTGACAGAAAGCTACATAGGGGAGAGAGGGTCTATCTGCTTACAGTTCCAGGTTATTGTTCATCATTGTGAGAAAGTCACAGTGACCGGAACTTGAATTAGCTGGTCACATGGTATCCAGTCCCTACTATGTCCTTCCCACTATGCATGTTCCCTGCACTAATGTTTCTTAGCTACTCCTCAAATGGGTGACACCTAACTGTCACACCCAGAGTAAGATAATAGATCCTGCCATCACCCGGAAGTCAGCCTGCCACTTATGTCTCTGTTTATGCATCCAGAATCCTGTGAAACTGTAGTTAAGTACCAGGTCATTACTGAAAATGAGGATGCTGAGGCGTGTAAAATGAAACTTAATGCCTCAGAATATAAAAAGCCATTCTAATCACTTCATCTAATTACCTGGAAGAATGACTCACCAAAATATTTTAAATGGCTTAAAGTATAATAAAAGAAAAGAGAGAGAGAGAGAAAATGGGAGCAATTGCTGAGTGAGCTGGCAACAGGAAGTGGGACTCAGAGAACACAATTCCCATTTTAACATCAAAGACGCCAGGATCTGTCAAAATCATTGTAAGGTCTATTCTTATCAGCATTTCAACTTAACATCTTAAAAGTGGTAGAACTTTCCTTTTTTCTTGGGATCTGAAGCTTGCCCTTACTGTGTATTACAATGACACCATGGGCTTTTACATATCTGTCAGCTCGTGTAAGATTTTAGAATCAGAACTAAAGTCATCCCTCAATGATCGGTTCTTCCTTTCAGGCCCCAGTTCAAAACGTGCATCTCTGAGTACAATGCCTGGCAATGATCCTTAATCAGATGCAGGGCTTACTTGCTGTGTTGCCACTTGCACCAAACAAAGTACAGAATCCATTCCTCCTCATACTGCATTGCGTCTGGAGCTCGTGAGCTGTGTGGGTAAATGAAAAGGAACATTTGCCCCAAAGGAGCATTCCTGGGTCTAGCACAGAGCCGGTCCTCATACAGGAGTAGTGGTTTCAAGCTCTGAATGACGCTGACAGCTGGGCTTTTCTGACTCCCATTTTACAAAGGAAATTCAAGTTTGAAAAGGATGAATAACCTTCCAAGGTGGGAAGCAAAGATCTGTCCAAGTGCAGGCACTGCGCACTTATCCACAGTCTCTCCCCTAGAAAACTATCAAAAGTCACTGTGCCCTAATGTAGGAGTCTAGATTTCCATATGAGATAGCCCCCGACACCACCCTGCCCCAGATGAGGAATCCTAGAGCCTTCGAGATAAAGAGAGACTCCTAAGGTTACAAAGAGTGGCAGATACAGGACCTCACCCCAGGCCATGCCTGGCCTCTTACTACTGTGCTTCTGCTCTAACTAATGGCATGGAAAACCATCAACAAACTAGCTACTGGTTCTTGCGGTTTGCTGAGGAGGACTCTGTCCTGGCTCTCTGAGTAATGGGATGTTTCACAGAAAGGGCAGCTTTAAAAATGGACGAGGTAAAGGAAGGACAGGTAATGATCATGACGGAGGGAAGTAGGAATGGGGAATGTATGGATGGCATTTGGTTAGCATGCTAACCATGGCTGGCTTGTCTACCTGTTTTAAACCCCAGAGTGCTTAAGAACCCTTGGAAAGCTGGCTGGAAACAGAGGCTCCCTCCTTTCTCTTTTCTACCCAGGACTAGAGTCAAGTCATGGAAACTGGGTTCTTATATTTTTATTATTTCAATCAATTTCCTTGAAACATAGTTTTAAGTTCACAGTAAAATTAATTTTAAAAAGCAGATAGTCTCTATAAACCCTCTAGCCCCACGTTCCCCAAGGCCTCCCTTACCTTCAGTCTCCCCTCTGGAAGCACCGCTACACTCAAAGTCTACTGATTGCATAAGCGCCCACTGTTAGAATTGTACACACTTTGAGTCTCAGCAAACATATGGCATGTAGACGCCACTCTAGTGCCCTGCTTCATCACATAAAATCCTTCAGCTCCCACTGATTCCCCCTCTCTCTTTCACGACTGTCTCCATGCTCTTGGCTTTTTCAGAAATGTTGTGTGACTCTGACTCTGTCTCTGTCTCTCTCCCTCCTTCTCTCCTTCCCCCTCTTTCTGTGTGAATATATATGTATCTCTGTATTTGTGTGTCTGTCTGTGTGTGTGCCTCTGTGTGTGTGTGTGTGTGTGTGTGTGTGTGTGTGTGTGTGTCTGGCTGTCTGGCTATCTGTCTGTCTATATGTGTGTGTGTGCATCTGTGTGTCTGCCTGTATGTGTCTCTGTGTATGTGTTTGTGTGTATCTCTCTGTGTATTTGTCAGTATGTGCCTCTCTCTGTGTGTATGTGTGTCTATGTCTGCGTGTATGTCTGTGTTTGTGTGTCTCTGTGTGTATATTCACACTGCATGGTCTTTTCATATTTTCAATCAGTGCATTCTTCTCAGTGTGTATTTGCAATTTCTCTTTACATTCTCATGACATGATAACTCATTTCCCTGCATCTCATATTGCTCTACTGATACAGAGGTGCCACACTCATTCACTTTGTGAAGGGAGTTTTTGATCTCCTAAGCTTTACCAACTATGAAGAGGTTGATATGACCATCCCAGTGTAGAGTTTTGAGTGGTAATATGTTTTTAACTCATTTGGGTAAAGACCAGAAAGTGTTAATGCCAGGTTAGTTTTAAGATAAGCCACCAAATTTTCTTCCAAACTGTCTATATCATTTCTGATCCTCACCAGCAACAAATATCAGTCTGTGGTTCATTATCATCGCCAGCATTATGATGGTCAGTAGTCTGGATTCTCATCATCCCAAGTTTGTGATTTCGTTGAAAGACTTTCACTGTCATTTCCATGCAGATGAATAGAAACTTCCAGAATTATTTGCTTTATAAGAATAAAAACAGAAAACCTTACTGTCTGTTTTTAGGATCTTTTATGAAGATGATACAGTCAACTCATTGGTGTAACCACATAAGTAAAATATTGACATCCTCCAAGGCCCACTAGAAACAGATCTTTGCTCTAAGTCACTAGGGGCCTACCATGACTCAAGAAGCTGATAACCTGCTGTTTGGACCTCTCAACTTTTCTAGCATCCTGCCTCTGAAAAGGACATAGAACTCCAAGTATATCAGTATACTGACTGCAACTGGAGAAACTGGTGCCTTGAACCCTTTTGGTTATTAAATGTTTTCAATGTCCCCGTTGGAATTATAGAAATATGTCACACTTCTTAGACATCCCTGATAGCTACAAATACAAGCCTGGCTTAGCACACACATGGTAAAGCCTTGCATCCAGGCATGCTGATCCTGGAGGTCTCAGCTGGGACCTAGGGGTCTTTGTTTGTGGTCACTCACTTTCCTTTCCATTCCTTTCCTTTCCAAGGACCTGAGAGTTTGCACTAGTTACTTTTCTCTCATAACTATGACAGAATACCTGACAAAGGCCACTTAAGAAAAGAATGGGTTAAGAGAAGAAGGGGTTAACATGGCTCACAGATTGAAAATACAATTCACCATGGCTTGAAAGTTATAGCAGCCAGAGCCTGAGACAGCTGGTGACATTGCAAGCATAGCCAGCAGCAGAGAGGTGAATGTTGGTGCTCAACTCAGTTTCTGTCTTTTTGTTCAGCTGGGGACCTTGGCCCATGGAATGGTAGTGGGCACATTTATGGAAGACCTTCTCACCTAAATTAACTGAGGCATGCTCGGTGTGTGTGTGTGTGTGTGTGTGTGTGTGTGTGTGTGTGTGTATGTGTTGTGTGCGCACACTCGCACACGTGTGACAATTTTCACTTCCTGTGAAATCATCTGTTCCCTAGGTGATTCTAGATCCTTCCAGGTTGACGACCAACACTAGCCATCAAACACTCCACTGTTTTCTTTCGATCTTCTCAACTTGTCCTTGCAATCAAAAGGAAGAAGAACGTTTAAACTGAAGCTAGATATATCTTTCTAAGAAAAATGAAGTTATAGCCAAAATCCAGGGCTATAGAGACGGAGGCATCATCATTCAGGGACTTATGACAAGCTGGTATCTGGTGACATGGTATCAAATCCAGTCCCACCAGACAGTTATGTGACTTTAGGCAAACTGACATAACCGAATGCTTATGTCTCAAAAGCTACTTTGCAAGACTGTGGTAAATAAATGTCAGTCAAATGAATATAAGCAATATAGTAAATACCAAGAATACTCATGGATGACCCTCCATCAAAAAATAATCCAGCCTTGATTCAGACTCAAGATTGTTGGAACTCTCTTCTGGCCAACACTGGCTTATCAAGCAGCTGGGTCCATCCAACCAATGACAGATGTGGCCCGCTTGCTTATTTGTTGAGCATTCAAGCATATTGTCTATTGTGAAAGCAAAATTGAGAGAAAGCTTCTCCCTCTATTTTGTGTATTCAATAAACACACCTCTTACCTAAGATCTTTATTCTTTTCTCTTTTCACAACAGCACATTCTCAGCCCAGCTTCTTGCTTTGTTCTATACTGGGGAGAATACCCTCTTGTAAAGAACTTCACCCCTGCTAAATGCACAACAATTCTTGGGAATCCTGGCTCATTTTCTGTCACCGGATACCATCTTGTCATAAGTGCTAGGCTGCAAGCAGTAGAGAAATGGGTAGATAATGAAATTACTGAACACTCAAAGTGTCAGAGACTGACAGGCTAAGGCCATCCATCACCGATTATACGAGGCATTAACATGCTGCCTTTTCTATCTCAGGACAAACAGGCAACAGAAATAGTAAATACTCTAGAGTGGCTTGTGTAAGAAAATGATAATTTAATGAACTGACAACCAGCCAATACCCTGACAGTGTGGCCTGCCTGTGCCCTTGGAATTGTTTTACACGCACACACACCTGCCCCTTGAAAGACAGAAAACATCAGTGTCACTAAGACCTCATTTCCTTTTGTGTCACCTTCCTCATGAGCCATCTTTGTGGCTCTCCTTTTTAAAATTCACATTACTTAATTTGGGGACTGGGGGGAATTGAGTATTCCGACCAAAATGGAAAAATCGGTATCACCTACCACAAATGCAGAGTAATCATAAAAATAGGTGAGAAGCAGGGGACACGTGCTTATTAATGCATAGTTGATACAGTTCCCTGTCATGGGTTCTGAGCCTGAAGCCTGCTTTTTCTTTCTGAATATAGAATATAATCAACTATGGAAAGGTGATTAAAAACATACTGGCCCCACACAGATTTTTTTCCTTCATGTCCTAGAAGGATTAAAACAAACTGAAAAGGCATGAATCTAATCACCAAGTGAGCCAATGTTATTGTATTACTACATTTATGTGCTAGATAAACTCCTGAAATTCTTACCCTTTAGAAATATCACTTAGATGTGTCTACTCCAATACACATGCATCACAGACAGGCATTTCACAGATACAGATCAGAATTCACAGACTCTACTAAATCTAAAATGAGAAAAAAAACTAAATTACACCCAACTAAATCATATATGCTCTATAATATACTCTCCATTTGAGTAGATTATGGCCATTCTATGAAGCCATTTGAGGGCACTAAGTCTCTCAGACATTTGACCTCAACAGGGAGGTTGCCACTAAGGTAAAGATTGAGCAGGAATGTTTATAGCCCAGAGTAGGACAAAGTGGCCTTACTAGTGTTCCACACACAGGCCATATAGCTCAAGGTTTGGATAGGACTAACACTGGATACTATAGAATCTGGGTTCAGAGCAGAGAACAAAGACAAATCATAGTGGCCAGTGGGATTGAGAATCAATTATAAAGTCAATAGGAATCAAATTATGTCCAACCAAGGTCTAGTCAGCACCACGGACAGCTCCCCACAGGCGCCAAGAGCTATGCTCAGACAATAACCGGATCTCCAGTTGGTATCTTTCCCAGCCAACATCAACTCTTAATTACTGGCTCTGCCCACAGAAGGTATTTTGTATATCCAGTGGGATAGATCAATACTGGATATAGTGGACTAAGACAGAAATGTTGGCAGTTCTGTTTTATATTCGTCTGTGAAATTTTGCCTCCCACCCT
The DNA here is from genome assembly GCA_019843965.1 of Rhynchomys soricoides. NCBI lineage: Eukaryota > Metazoa > Chordata > Mammalia > Rodentia > Muridae > Rhynchomys > Rhynchomys soricoides. Next base: position 2,269,489 of record JADRCH010000209.1, on the reverse strand, counting down.
AAACTTGAAACTATCCCAACAGATATGCAGGACACAAAAAGTCCATTTGTCATGAACCGTACCTAGAAACTGAGTTTATTCCACAGAGCAGAGAGTATTTTTACAAGGCATAAAAAAGCTGAATTTTCCAAAGAATGGAAGACTGAAGGAAGGTTTTGTTTTGTTTTGTTTTATAAAGAACTTTACAAAAAGTTATTCACCATTTTAAGGAGTCACATAATAAATGGCAATGTCATTTACAGCATTGAAATTGCCGATACAGCAACCTGGTAGTCTGCTCTTATAGTTACCTTATTCATGGTAATTTCTATGTATAGAAGCGAGCATCTGATGCCTTCATTATATCTTCAACTGTAGTCATATCTTCACATTACTGAAATGCTGTGCTATTTTGTTATAAATTACACACTTTTTATTTCGGTTCTATATTACAGTTAGGGCATTATATTGATTTAATTATGTGTGTAGGCAGGTTACATTCTCTCTGAATGTCATTTCACTATTGTAAAGTGAACATTTCAAAATATTTGATAAAAAGAGGGGAAATGGGATCTAACACTCAAAAAATAAAAACATTCTACAAAAACCTGGTTCACGGCAATAAGTATTGGCACTAGACAGGGCTCTTCATATCCCCTGATGAGTCCATCTAAAGCTTCACTGGGTAGCAAAAGTCAGTCAGCTTGACTCTACAAGCCCTTGGTACGAGGCATCCCCAGGCACAGTAAATTTCCACACAGAGCTCTCAGCTGGTAGGCCCATTCTCAATCTCTTTACCACCAGCCATGTCTTCATCCTGCAGAGAAACCTTTGAGCAAGGACACAGGCAGATACAGTGAACTACACTAAATTTCTGGGGATATCCATTGACTTCACACTCTTCCACTTTACTCAAGCTTCTGTTATTAAATGGGATGTTTAGCATATGAAGGATCTTCCATGATAGTGTTGAGGATGGTCCCAGAATCTATGTGATCTGCACAGGGCCAGGATTGTATCCATGAAGCTAGTGACTCCCAGATTCCTATAACATTGCAACAAGCCATGACTAAGTGAATGAGAACAAACCCTCACAGAAGGAAGCTGGTTGCTCCAGGTGACCTGCAATTCAGAGCCAAAATCTTTCAAAGTGATCTCTGCTTTACCTCCCCACCTCCAGGCACCTGATTTGAGGCTCAGCACCCAGTTTGTCAGGATTCCCATCCACAGAAACCACTGGGTTCTTTGAAACATTAACTCTGATAGAAAATGCCCTTGAAGGAAAACAGGCTCGCTGGACAGTGCCTCATGATTTTAATCCAGAGAGTTGTAGATCAGCACATGTGCCTAATTTCCCAACCCAGAGCCTGGCCAAAGAGTCTGGCAAAAGCATGAGAACCTGTTCACCATATAAAATATTCGGAATAATAATGGCCCTTAAAACTAAGGGGAGGATGATGCTGTTAGGGTAAGCTCAGAACACTTCAAAATCAGCATTTACAGACAATAAAATCGGCTTGTTTCTACTCTTTCCTTGACATTGAGGCAAAGGGAAGTGTGGACCTGGACCCTTCACACTGACGGCATCTTCTCTGTGTTTTCTCCCACTAACTGCCTCACCCGATTCCAAAAAGCTTGGTCATTCCCAAAGCTCTGCCTTCAACTCCCCTCTGTCCAAATTTTTACTCTTGGAAAATTCAGTATGCTTAATCAGCTTGACTAAATGTCAGCGCCAGAACTTCTGTAGAACTCCATTAAGACCTCGCTCCACATCTGCAGTCCCACAAATGCAACTGCTCCACTTTACTGATATATTAAAACTGCACTGAGCCTCCTCCCTTCTCCTTTCTGAATAAGTTACTCCTCTTTGTGTGTTCCTCTGTGTCCCTGTCTGGGTTCATGAGGCCACTGCCCCTCCCCATCGTCCATTTAAAATATTCTTATTTTTCTACAAATCCTAGAAATCATTGATAGTAACTTTATATCTATAGTTATAGCAACTTTATATCCACAGTTAAGATTTCCAGCCCATCTTCTGCATTTTCATGTCTGTCCATCTTTCTACTGTCTGCTCTCTAGGTTACCATAACACAGGGGCTTGAATTCATCCCTATTTCTACTCAACTGCTCTCTAGGTTACCATAACACAGGGAATTGAATTCATCCCTATTTCTACTCAACACACACTAGCTGCCAATCCCTCCCATCTTCCAAATAAAGCTGCTCTGTTAAAACACAGAGTGCCCAGTCTCACAGGTTGTTCCCCCTCCCCCAACAAGCTTGTAATGGTCACCTATTCTACAGAATCCATTTTCCAGTATGCAACTGGTAGACTCACAGCATGAGGAAGATGCACACACATTTGAATCAAGCAGATCTGGAACCATTCACAGATTACTAGCTGTGTGACCTTGGGCGAGAACAGGAAAGCAGTCTCATTAGTTTAATCATCCTGATTGTAGACTCCACATTTACTGTGAACATGGTTCAACTTCCTATTCTGTCATTTTAGATTTAAAAAGAGCTATGGGAAATGGGGTCGTGTTATCTGACATTTAGAGTAACCCATTTCTAAAGTGGCAACTGTGTCTTTTTCCCGAATTTTAACATAACAATGATGCCTGTATTCAGTTTGATGTGATAACTAAAATTAAGGGGAAATGTGTTTTTTACTTTGCCTGATTCATGTTGCAAGAATCCTTCTCCTCTTTTGCCCAAGGGTGAAGCTGATACAATGTTTAAAGTGGGGAAGTCAGGGACTTCAAAGTTACTCAGCTCTGAAGCTTGGCAACCATTATGGAAGAACCAAGGAGCTCACCCAACTGCCTGGGGTGGGTGAAAGAAGGTGATAAACATGAGGGGACCTGGTACAACCTAAGGAAATATAGAAATTCAGAGAACATGAGACCTTGTAGATCAGAGTCACTAGATGCCTCATGGAGGAGGTTGCTTTTCAAGAAAATAACAATTATAAAGAGGACTTTCACAACAAGAATACTTCAAATCTCAGTTTTCAAAGTAGGGATTCTTCAAACATCAACTCATCAGGACGAGTCCTCACTGTATTTCTTCTAATGGCTGGAAACGGAGTGAGGGGGACACAGCACTCGTAGCCTTGAAGGACCAAATGGCTTTTTAAAATCATTAACGTGCTTCACTGGTACAGAAGGACTGAATGGGATACATTCTGAAGGAGGCTCCAAACACCTGTCAGGAGCCTGTTAGGAGGATGGGATTCTACATGGCTTATGTCAGATAGGCCGGCAGTATTGAGGAAGGTTTAGGTGGGAACCCTACCTTTCATCTCCCTGGCTTGCCCAACTTCCCAGAAGCCTACAGTGAGACAGACATATGGTGTGTGAGGGGATTTGCAGGTAGCTCTGTCTTTCCGAAGTCATCAGTTTTGAATCCATACTAGACCTACCCTCCTACCTCATATGACTTTCTCTCACAAAGAAGACCAATATGGATCTGATTCTTTCCATCCTTGTGCCCAGTTTATTTCTCTACTTTCTCTCTGATTTAATTCCTAAGTAGAAATATAGTAAGCTTGATATTCGCAAAATACTTGAATTCATGACTTGGTCTGAGAGGATGGTATGGAAATATTCCATAACTGTTGTAACTCAGAGCTATCTAAAGATTTCCAAAGTAGAATATCTCTGTCCCTAAGAGAAGTGCAAAGTCACTTATACGTCAGAAAGAATAAAGATAGACCATTCTCCTGTCCAGGGAAGATTGGGGCATAAGGACTTGGACTTGTTGCCTATGGCTGTTCTAGCTCTACACCCTCTCAGAACAGAACAAAAGCCTTCCTTCTTTCAGTCTTCTATGTCATCTGCACCCCAAAGGAAGCATAGAAATGTTCAGATGCCAGGCTTCCCTTGGCAATTTTAATCAGCCCTTGAGAAACCCAGGATCCATCTGAAACAAGAACTTAATTCTTCTGAAGTCTTAAAAAGAATGTTCAAAGAAATGACCAGTCAGTCCACCTTCCATTAATTACCAGTGTGTTACCAGCCACACGGGAACTTTCCTTGGTGTCTTTATGCCCTTTACAATCACTGAGCCTCTTGGAAACCATCAGTAAGCACAGAGGATGTCTTTCTTGTATGAAGGCAGATATGATAGCTTCTTAAGCTGCCTTCCAGCCCTAACTCCTTCCCATAGCAAGCAGGGAAAACAAACACTAAGTAGGGCGTTGGTTGAAACTAAGTCTGCATAGATACATACTCGACTATAAGAGTCTGAGTTCATATTGGTATCTCTAAAGTGACTAGAAGAAGCTGTCCATGACATTGGTTTCACCTGTCCTCTGTGCCCAGGCACAGCCTTGCCACTTCACCAAGAGCTTCCTGCTCAGCTTGTAAAATCCTTTTTCTTCAGACAATGCTCTTCCAGTGACCTTGCTTTGAGCATCCTCTATGTGTTTTGTTTTTTTTTTAAAGCTCTCTATGTATCCTGGTAGTTGCATTCCTACTTAGAGTTAAGACATCTCTGAGCTATCCCAGATCCACTTAACTGTCAGTTGAGACAATTTCCCAGAGAACAGTGCTATTTGCAGACTATAAAACAGAGCAAGAAATGCTTTATATTCTAGTCCTTATGTAAACAGGAGTATCTTCTTATGGAGGTGAAGTAGCTCCTGGACCCCAATTTTCCTATTCTTAAAACAGGGAAGAGAGGGTTGAGCTAGGTTCACTTAATAGAGATTTCCCATCCTCTATGCAAAGGAGCATATCTGATCCTGCTGAAGGAAAACGCCATTGGTACTACAACCATGCCTTGTTCATCATGGACAGACCCAGTAGCACCAATTGTAGAATACACTAAACAGTAGTACAGCTTCTGAGCTGTCAATCACAAAGCATGAACCATGCCTTTTGGGAGCTCATACTTGGGCTGAGTGGGTGTGAGGGTGGACTCAAGTAAATATTTGGATACAAAGCACCAAAAGAGAAAAGCCATGCAGCAGAATATGTCTTAAAGTAAGCTTAACTGTCACCTGGGGTCTCACCACGAAGCCTCCAGGAAAATGGAGACAACTAAGCCCCTCAATGAAAAAGCTCAGTCAGCTCCTTCGAATGTTTACTAGGGAATTCAAACTCGCAAATTTTCAAATCTTTTTTCTCTTCTATCACCAGGATGTCCTCCACCATCTTTCCAATGAAGCTCTACCTCTCCTTTTTTACTCCCCCATCTCTGAAAACCCCAACTAAGAAATGGCTCTCTAATGGTTTTCCTTTCTCTGTGTCTGCCTGTTGGTAAGAGGAAGCTGGATAAACATGAGTATTTATGTGCCTGGATCTGTCCTTTCTGTACAGCTATCAGTAATTTATAAGACCACTGCCTGCTAGACTGAGTTATTTAGCACTGTGGTGGACTAGAAGCTGTAGCCTGTATCCCTGGGGCTTGGAATAAGAAAGGAAGCAGTGTTCTATGGAAACTCAAGCAGCCATTGCTCTCCCATTCTGGGGAAGAATGACCCCGTTTGGCCACTACCAAGGACAATTACAGAGACTCTGGTACAGAACCCCTCTGAGACCCCCACCCATTCCACTAAGAAGAGAGAGGACAAAGAAGAAATTCCTGAATTATCCACCAGAGTTTAAACCTGGGACAGCCAACATCCCAGCTATTAAGAGAAAGTCAGGTAGAACAAAGTGTCTTAAGAATCACACAGCCAAATAATATTTATAAGGAGTGAGACAGAGAGCTAAAGTGAGCAGGCAGGGTAGGCAGCTCTCACTTCAAAAACAAAACAAAAAGCCATATTCTTCCTCCTATAAATGTTACGTTCCTACTTCTGATAGGAGCTAGGAGCTGGGCTAAACAAGAGTGATTCCATTCAAGTTTTAGCACGAGAGAGAGAGAGAGAGAGAGAGAGAGAGAGAGAGAGAGAGAGAGA
>JADRCH010000209.1:2247306-2263592 GCA_019843965.1 Rhynchomys soricoides | reverse complement strand
GAGAGAGAGAGAGAGAGAGAGAGAGAGAGAGAGAGAGAGAGAGAGAATGGGAAAAGAGAGCACACCTTGCTGGCACAATTCAGTGATAAGCATTCCTGACCCATTTATAAGGAAAAGCAGAGCACAGGATCCATCAATTTCTGCCAGAGGAGAGAAGATGAAGAGACCCAGCTGTCCTGAAACCCAGAAAAAGAGAGAAGATGCTGTTTAGTGCCTAATATAGAAATGAGCAATGCAAAGACCTGGGTAATCCTCAGCTTGTCTGGCCAGCTTGCTCCATGGCCTCCCAGAACCCAGGAGGGAGGCTGGATATTAAGAAAGGAGGCAGAGAGTTTGTGGGAAAGCTGCAGACAGCAGTGAGGAAACCTGGACCATAACCAAGAAATGAGCCACAGGCCCACATCCCCTAAACTGAGTGTGAGCCTCTCTGTTTCCGGCTGTGATTACACAAACAGGATGCTGGTATGCTTCACCATCCCCACTTTGAAATTTGAGCATCCCAAGAAACTGACTGCCTGCTTGACTAGCCTGAGAAAAAAAGGGCAGGCTCTGGCTGAGGAGGCCTCAATATCCTGCTGGTGGAAGACAAGACTGTTGCAAGAAGAGAGGCTCAAGGTTCTAACAGACAGCCTGTAACAAATCAGTATATTGTAAATGCAGTCTATGTGGTCAATAATGCCATTGATTCATCTCCATAAATGGCGGCTAAGGCACACCTCCCCAGACAGGTTCTGGTCCTTGCTTACCATTAGAAGTGATAAATCCCACAGGGAAGTGGCAACAGCTGGAGTCACCTTACATTCAAATCACAGTGGTCTCCTTCATCCAAAGCAAATCCTGCCAGACTCTGCTCCTTTTGAAATTCACTTTTTAACCTTAACTGACTTAACTCTGTCAAGAGTAAAACAAGAACATAATTAGAGAGAGGGAAAGAGAGAGAGAAAGAGAGAGAGAGGAGACAAATCTAGAACCACAAAACAACATTCACAAAAATGCAACCCTGCCTCACTGCCTCTCGACCAAGTATTTTCTAGAAATAAACACGACTTTCTTGTGTTTTTCTTGCAGGTACAAGACACATATTCATATGCCCACCTTACTTTAAAATAAATGTAAGCATGTTACAGACTATACCATGGGTTTTCCTTTTTCCTTGTTTATATCAGGCCATGACAATGAGGCTTTGTCATTAGCGTTCTATTGGCTTCTTTCCTTTTAACAGCTGTATACTATTCCATTTTGTGTCTAAGGCATAACAGACTTTACCATTCTCAAATCACAGACATTGCAATCTTTTGTTCTTGTGATATGTCAATAAGTGAAGTCTGGGCTCTGTTTCACTTCCCTTTCAACTCATCATTGTCAAAATTAATTTATCCACCTTCCCTACCTGGGCTCAAGGACCTACCCTGGGAGGAAGAGCAAATGTCCATGCTGAGCCATGACTCTCAACAAAATGAAATAAAATCAAGGTGTCCCTAGACAGGCCCATCTGGAGGAACTTCCATGAACAAAGTCTACGAGGATAATAAATCTCTCCTGACACAGAGCTGAAAGGAAGCAGTCGAGCTGCAACCACAAGCTTCTCAGTTTGAGAAGTATACAGATTATACTGAAACCAGAAAATGGGACCATATAAATTTCTCCTGTATGCCCCGTTTTCATAGGCCAAGCCCTGCCTGCTCGTAGTTGGTTTGATTACCTGCTTATGGCTCTAACTCTCATAGCATCTCTTTCCCTATGCTCAGGGTATTCAGAGCTGGGAAGTGGGCCAGTTCAAAGGGGAATGAAGCTATGCCCATTGTGGAAACATGATTTCTTCTCTTGAATCCAACTGCTGTGGACTTTATCACCCCTCTTCAGGGGCAAATATCACTCCCGATGAGGACATAAATTGTTTCTAGAAAAAAAAAAAATGCCACCTGCTGTTCTGATCTACTAAGAGCAGCAGTGGATGCTTGAGGCTGAACTCACAGCCACGTTCAAAGTTCTCATCAGTGCAAACTCACATACCAGCTGCTCCTGTGCCAGACCCCTGACGTTATGTCTCCAGACCAGAAAGGAGGAATAGATTCATTCTCAATCACCATGACTCACAGCATTACAAAGACCAAAGACAGATAAGGGTGGGTTAGCATTACCCAGTTCAGGCAAGTTCATCATTCAAAAAAAAAAAAAAAATTGTTTTTTTTTTTTTACTAGTTCTGCCCTCAACAGAAACCCCAGTTTTAATGAGCCCCATCAGTTAGGACAGTGGGGTCAGAAAAATTAGCAGGAAGGGTGGCATTTAGCAATGAACAATGGACCAATGCATGCTGGCCTTCCCTAGCGCCAGTGTAGTCACCACAAACACTACTCCTTCAGTGATGCCTAAAGTAATGTTTCCAACCCTAGACTGATATCCAGTGTGAGAAACTGCCCTCCTGAAATAAATAAGTGACTGGCTTGGCCACTGCTGTAAGGGACCACTAGGGGCTTGGCCACTCAGATAGATTGTGTGCTGATGAATATTTATGATCTAGTGATGATCCAGTCAATGGTCCCAGTGAATCAGGATGGTTAGAGGGAATTCTGCAGTGCTTTGTGGAGGACGGATCAGGTAGGGTTGCTTTGGGAGAGCAGAAAGTTGAAGATGGTTCCTTAAATTGGCTTTACAATGCTTCTCAGACCATAAGGCCAGGATCAAGCCCTAGATACCAAGGCAGGACCTACCTGATCTTGATCCAGGACACCAAAACCCAGCAGAGCCAGTGTCCCTGGAAGGCTGGCCCTGGTCACAAATGCTTGCCTTTGCAGTATGTGATCTGCTCCTGAGCCTGAAGCATGCCTCCAGCTCCTCTAGTATTCAGTGTTCCTTCTCCCTGTTTGGTCACATATTGGCATCTCAACCCCTATATCGATGCGATAAAGGAAGACTTTTGTCCCATTTTTGCCTCCCCGTTGATTAGAATAGAACTTGACAGACAGGCACTGTATAAACATATGCTAAATGAATGAATAAATGAGGGGAAACACAAGAGGTACCAATTCATTGCTAATTACGATTCCCTGAAGAACAACAGCGATTCAAATCAGCTACAGAGATGGCTCTTTCCCACACACACTCCAGTGTGAGTGCTCACAAACACAACACCCAAACAAACACACCTCACCAAAAAGGGTCCCTTTAAACCAGTCTCACCAAATCCCAAGCTCACACACACTCCACATGCTCTATCAGAATACACTTCATTTCATCATCATCGTCTCAGTGAGAATGACAGCCCCAGAGGCATTCCTGGTCACTGACTTAGAGAACTAGAGCATGAGAGCTCTTGGCAGACCCCGTGGTCCCCCTGAAATGGAGGGAGCAGGCTGCAAGGGTGAGTTCTGCTGACTAACAAGCATCACTCCTCGGCTTTACAACACAGATAAATCACAGAGACCCAGGAATCTGCATCCCAGAAAGAGGCCTGCACTCAACAGCAAACACATTTTTCTACATTGTCAACATCAGTTCCAAAATGAGCCTCCAAGCCTTGTTAGTCCAAACAAAAGAAAAAAAGCTTGGGACAAGATCAAAGAAATAAACAAAGCTCAATTCGTGGTCTGGGAAATAAGGCTTCTCTTGGAGCAGTACTAAATTGACTGTTCCTGAGGAGGGAATGCAAACACAAGGTGAGCCCCCTACCATCCTTGGCCATAGATGCTTCCAAGGAGGAGGCCTGGCATCCCTGCCATGTGGTAGGAACCTGGAATCCACTCTGCCTCTGAACTTGAAGGAGAGCCAGTGATTTACTACAGTGGCATACAGGATACATCCTGTAGGTGCATCTCCTTCAACGATGTTCAGAAAAGATTTTGTCACAAAACCCGTCTTGAATGTTCCAGTTTACAGAACCTTGGTTATATCTAAGGGACCCTGTCATTGTCTGTCTCTGGAGCAATTTCTCAACCTTGGTACTGTTGACATCTGGGAGCAAGCAACCTTTTGTTATGGATGGCTGTCTTGTGTACTGTGGGGTAGGTCATAACCTCTCCAGCCTCCACCCTCATCAGATGGCAGGAAGAGCCTTCACAGCAACCAAAAATTCGAAGACTTTGCCAAACACCCTTTTTTTGTTTTGTTTTGGTTTTGGTTTTGGTTTTGGTTTTGGTTTTGTTTTTTGAGACAGGGTTTCTTTGTATAGCCCTGGCTGTCCTGGAAGTCACTCTGTCGACCAGTCTGGCCTCGAACTCAGAAATCTGCCTGCCTCTGCCTCCCAAGTGCTGGGATTAAAGGCATGCCAAACACCCTTAAGAAACAAAAGCAACCCCCATTGAGAGTCACTGCCTGGAATCTCCCAAATGAACTCTGAGGATGCCAGTTCTTTGAGATGTGAACAGTTGTTCCCTGGAGGAAAAGTAGGAGACTGCTCGAGGGGTGTGGGAAAGCCTGGGTTAAACAAAAACAAGTAGGCCTCAGCCCTGATGGATGTGTCAGAGCCTGACATGGACAGGAGTACACTGAGAGCCTGAGAGGATAACATCATTGCCAACACTCTCCCAAAGGCTCCAGCCACACAATCCCTTTACTGCGGAGCACTTGAGCACTTAAGATTAGCATTGGACAGATTTACTTCTGGAGTAGCTTTAGAAAGCAAAACAGGAGCTACACCGCCAAAGCAAAAAGACCTTGAGGACTAGCAGCAGCCAAAGAATGTCGGGAGCTGGCTCTACCTTCACAACACCCTGCAATACACTGACACGGAGCCCAGACCTTTACTATTAAAGATTCATTTACCTGAGAACAGATTCAGACTTGGTGAGTTTAAATGTCCCAAATATTTTGGAAGATATTAAAACTCTAAATCTCCCCAGACATCTAACTCTTCACCCAGGATGAGGCTATCAAATCATTTCTCTGATCGGGCCTGGGGAAGTACTGGCAATGGGAAAGGGCACAGACACATAGAGGGACCCCCACATGCAGAGACCATGAAAGGGAAGACAAAGGAATATCAGAAGATGTTAAGGACTTCTCTCATAGCACCCTTCCACGGGACATCTCTGATGTCAGCATCAGATCCATGACCTGGGAAAGCTTTAGAAAAGCTGAGGACATCGGGAAGGCTGCTGAGGTTTCCTCCGAGCAGTTAGAGTCACTCTGGGCAAATTAGATTTTAAAATGTGACATCAATCTACTAAGTCAACTGCCACTGTTTCCACAGATTGCAAAAGTCCTAAAAATGAGAGCTGAAAGGGACGATAAATGACCCAGTCTCTTTTTAAAGAATGCCTTTGCCCACGAAGCTCACCAAACTCAAAGTTCGACCTGTGAGAAGTCCAGCCACAACTACTTTTATTTATTATGGCTGGATTCCTACTCAATCACCATCTTTGCTATAATACCCAAGAGACATCTTAGAAAGCCAAAGCGTCTCAGAATACCACTTGCAGCGAATCTCCCCATTTCCCAGTGACAGACGTTGAGTCCCTGTAATAATATATGACTTCCGGAAACCCCAGCAATTATCAAAGATACAGGGGATCCACAATCTTACACCTTAAGTCTTAGCACATTCTGGCTAAGTAAATAAGGAGTGCTCTGGGCCTAAGAGATGGCTCCAAGGTCAAAAGTGTATGCTGCCCTTGCAGAAGACCCAGGTTTGTTTGTTTGTTTGTTTGTTTGTTGGGGTTTTGTTGGTTTTTTTCTTTATTTACATTTCAATGTTTTCCCCTTTCCAGGTCTCCCCTATCCCATCCCCCATCCCCTGCCTCTATGAGGGTGCTCCCCCACCCACCCACTTCTGTCCTCCCGCCCTGGCATTCCCCTACAAGACCCAGGTTTGATTCCCAACACAGATGCTGGGTGGCTCACAAATGCCTGTCACTTCAGCTGTAGGGGATTCATTCTATACCACTGGCTTCCTCTGGCACCTGCATGCACATGCACACACATACACATTAAAAATTAAAAATGAACTAAATCTGTTTTAAAGGAGTGTTATAACCCCATAGGAGAATGAAATGGCCTGGGACGGAGTGACATCTTCATTCTGCAAGGATCCAGTGCCAGGTGAGTGGCCAAAGGAGGGTCTAGTTATTGCACTGATGAAAAAGATGAACTAGAAATTTCTGCAGTCCCTTCTAGTTTAAAACCAGCACAGTTATATGCTCCTGGTTTTCAGTGGCAGGATGGCCAGAGATGACAACTCTGGAAATGACACAGTCCTGAAGGGACCACTTACTTCCCAAAGCCCCACCTTTCCCTCAGAGGAGGAGGCCCAAATAAAACGAAAGACATGCCCAGAGTAGGTAAGAAATCTTAAAGATTCGATAGCACATTCCTAAGTGAAGTCAACAACCCAGGGCCCAGGGCAAACTTCATAGAAATATGGCAGGGACTGTTAGTTACCAGAGATATCGTAAGAGGTGCCATAGGTTGACTTAAAACTGGTAATACAGGTGACCTATGTAAGACTCCACTATGACCTCTGTGCTGTTGTGCATGCTGAGGAAGTCCAGCCTAAGCATGTGTCTGGGTACACATGCACACCCGCACAAATGACTGTCACACACAGACCCAATGCCAGTGATGCACCCCCAAAATCTCTGCTCCCCACCTTCAGAAAGTTCTACAGCTAAATGATGTAAGTAGAATGAGAGAAAGACCTAGAGGTCGTCAGGGCAGAGGGACAGAAAGATCTGCCGCCACACCAAGCAGCAGGACCTCTGTCAGGGCCTAGTGTAACCAGGCCATGGCAAGGAAAAATGGGGGCACTAGGGTGACACTGTAATTTGATGTCATCCCAGCAATAAGGAGAGGACACCTGGTCATTGGCAATTAGTAAGGAACCAACCAATGACTAAACTTTTGGGTTTGGTTTTGTTTGGCTTACATCTTTCTGTTCATGTTTGTTTGTTCTGTGGCTTCATTCTTTGCTTCTTAACGTGTATCAGAGTCCTGTGTTTTCTCACAGAGCACTGGATTGCCCTCCTAACACAGCAGCTGGTGCATAACTGGTGCCCATGTCCTCCATGAACCCACTGTCTCTGAAATGCCTTGAAAATCCTGATCTACCTTCTTTCCACTCTCCCTCCCTGTGCCAATCAAAGAAGAGGCTTGGTGTGAAAGGACTTTGACAACACACACCAGTGGAGACCCTACAAAGGTAAGGCATTCTGTGCAGAGGCAGCTGTGGGTGGCTGGGACAGCACCTGGTCCTGATTAGCATCACAAAGGACTCAAGCTGTATGACACATGCAAGCTACTTAACTTCTCTGGGCTTTGGTGAGTCACAGTGGGCTGCTGTGAAGATCCAGTGAGATGCAAAGGTAAGATCTGAGCCGCCACATGCACTGCAGAAGTTAGACAGCAACACCACTCCTGTGCCTGCCACCACCACTCTTGTGCCCGCCACCAAGGTTTTCCACCATCTGTCATCTCCAGTAACACATGCTCTCTGTGTAAGACACATCCCTACTAGAGCAGTGCTTTACACATACATATTAGCTCCTTTAGGAGCCAATAAAGGGCTATAATGCATGCATAACAATATCACTCTCTGCTACTGGAGACTATTGTTCCTAGCAGTGTTTATTATATTAACACTTTATGACTAACTCCTGTGTGTTATCAGTCTTTGCCTGACACAGCAGGCTCCTGAAGAGATATCTTATATGACACTTCTGTTCCCTCCAAGCTCCATAAGATGAAGGACATCTATCAGACACTAAACAACAGTTTGATGACTGACCAGACACAGGTAACTATCCAGTGATGCACAGCTCTAGTCTGATTCCATCCCAAACACAATTTGTTTCAGAGCTCTGGGTCAGCATATCTCAGCAGAAACAGTCCTGTTTTCCATCCCTTCCAGAGGTCGTGTTTCCAACCTTAGAACCTCACCAAAAAAAAAAAGCAAGCTGTATTTTGGGATCAGAGGTCCTGCTGGATCCAACCAAGGACACGAATCAGAACTGGTCTTCCTCTCTAACAGTCTGTGTGAAAATCAGAGCAGCCACCCCAGGTTACTGATGCTAAACCAGATGGCTCCTGGGTCATCAAAGCTGGGCCCATGGGGCTGGAAAAACATGGCTCCATGCTGGAAAGGGAAGAGAACTTGGGGGCGGGGGAGGGGCGCTGTGTGCGTAAGGTTTATTAATAGCTTCCTATCCACCTCCCTTTCTCTTCACTTTCCCATCTCAGGGTGACCTCCACAAGTCACACCATGAGCGAACATTTATTATTATTATAATTACAGTGATCATATTGGGATGTGTGCTCACAGATGCTTCAGAAAGTGTGACATGCTACTTCTCCTGCGTTCCCAGTTCACAGTGTCTTGGAGCCAAAAATATTCTGCTATCAAATTACTCTTGGTTATTTTCTTAATTTGTCTCCTTTCTCCTTTTTCTGGATTACTCTTTCCAAACCTCCACAATGCAGCTAGCTCTACTTTTTGCCCCACCCCCTCACCCCTTCCTTCACTTCCTCTCTGTGCCCACTCACCACTACCTTCCACTTCCTCATGAGCAGAATAGCTAACTATGTAAGTTATTATGTATGTCAAGCCTTCCTGGGACAAATGACAAGTTAATGACATGCATGTCTCCTTAAGTACTTCAGACATCTAATAAGCTCACTACTCAGCACTTTCAATATGGTCCCAGATGGACAGTGGTAGGGCATGGTAGGGTGTGGTTGACAGAGACAGGAATGAGGAAGGACCTTGCCTGCCATCCTCTCTCATCAGTGTCACAGGGGATGCAAAAGCCACTCCTGGGATGTGTCAACTGTGGCAGCGTTTCCCATGTGGCAAAAGGAGAGGGCAGCAGAGCAGACATCAGGGATCCAGGGGTCAGTGGATCACTGAACAAGAAATAAGCCTTTGTTTGCAGGATAAGGAGATGTCTTTACAGGACATCCACTGAGACTTCAGGACGGACAGCCTTCGCACATCCTCCTTGGAGCTGTTCTGCATAAATGATGCCAGGTAGAAAAGCTCTTTGACTAATGTTGTCAGTATCAGACACCAAACCCAGACCCTTCCTCATGCCAGGCAAGCACTACCACTAAGCTACACCTTTTGAGTTTTATTTGTTTACTTCTAACACAAGGGTTTGGTGAGCTGCCCGAGTGGTCATTGAACTCATTCTGCAGCCCAGGATAGACTTGAATTCATCATTCTCCTGCCTCAACTTCTGATGTAGTTTCACTTTCAACTTGGTGTTTGTTTCCAGATGTGAATATGCTTCCACTAAGGGTTTGGGTAGCAACTGTTTCCAGATATGTGTATGCTTTCACCCAGGGCTTGGACAGCAGCTGTTTCCAGATGTGTGTATGCTTCTACCCATGGCTTGGACAGCAGCTGTTTCCAGGTGTGTGTATGCTTCTACCCATGGCTTGGACAGCAGCTGTTTCCAGATGTGCATATGCCTCCACTAAGGGCTTAGACGATGTTCTCATTGCTCAGAATTGAGAATCTGGCAACAGTCGATCAGACTCTCTGGTTATGACATAATAAACAGTGAGCACACTAGTTTTCTACAATTCTTAGAACAAATCACTGCAACTTAGAGCTTGCAAACAGCCCAAGTTTATTTCCTTCCAACTCTGGAAGTCACAAGTCAGAAAGGTCTTATAGGGAAGGCTGAAGTGGAGGCAGGTGAGCCGTGGCACTGCAATGGAGACATCCTTCTCCCCTGCCTGCTCTTTCAGAGGCTGGAGGTGCCTTTGGCTAGTAACTCCTTTGCTAAGTCTCTCTGAATACCGGCTTCCTACATCTGATCTCCCGTCTTCCTCTTTCCATGACCATAGTAATTATACCATACCTACCTAGATAACCCAGAATAATTGATACCTCAATATACTTAGCTTGTTCATATATGCAAAGTCCCCTTGGACAAGTAGGGGGCATTCACAGACTCCAAGCCCTGGGATGCAGACATCTCAGGGGTAGGCATTTCATTCTGCCCCCACACAGCATGCACAACAGTCCCAGTTCTAAAAGAGAGTTCACTGTGAAACTAAGGAGAAAAGACACTGCAGAGGCATTTCCCATGATGCCTGGCATCTAAGTGGCTGGTGAGTTAGGATGGCGATACCAAACACAGAAATGCATCTGACAGGGACAAATGCTTACTGCCGACTAGGAGCTGAGCCAGGAGCTTTGACATATGCAATCTCACCACATGCTCACTGCAGACCTCGAGGTGGATGGGACTGTCCCACTTTTCAGGACAAGACAATACAGACTAGAGTGGCCCAAGGTCACACAGATGATAGATGGCAGAGCTGAGATTAAAATCCAGATTTGGACAGGTAAATAAGGATGGTGCAGACACCATTGCTACTGAATCCACTGTTCAGTAAAACAGGTGCAGAATTACCTTCAAAGACAGGAAGGCAAGCAGACTCACAAGACAGCCTTGAGAGGGATCTTATCCAAGACACACAGACTGGCTCCAGGGGAAACTGCTGTGGCTTGCAGCTTGGGTCTATCCGGGGGGGGGGGGGGGGGGGAGTTCATGTGCGTATTTATATTTGCATGTATGTAGGTACACATGTGTATGCAGATGTGCATGCATTTGTATGGTGTGTGTGTGTGTGTGTGTGTGTGTGTGTGTGTGTGTGTGTAGGCCTGAAGCCAACATTGGATGTCTTCCTAGATAACTGTCTACCTTGTGGATCTCTCTCTTGATCCCAGAGATTACAATTTGACTAGCCAGCTTCCTCTGAGTATCTCCAGTTTGTACCTCCTGGGGTTACAAATAAACTACCACAGCTGCAGAGAACTGACATGTGTGCTGGTGTCTGAAGCTAACTCCTGAGCTCCTGTGGCTGGCACATTAGCCATTGAGCCACCTCCCCAGTCCAAAATGGGCTCTTTTCAAAAAGCTTGACAAATTACCCCAGAAGTAAGGCCACAGCCTTTACAAAACAGAAGCATAACGTAACCCAAAATGGTACCAACATCCTCAGTGCTGGCACCCTGAACCCCATCCCTTTCAAAGCCATGTCTTCCTTGCGTGCTACACCAAACAAAGACAGGCAGAGCTTCTGGCTTCAGCACTATTGAAATGGTCAAGATGTCCTGCATACAGCAAGATGTGACATGGTATTCTTTCTCTTCCTACTAGATGCCAGTCGTGCCTCCATCTCAGTTGTAACAAATGTCCCCAGACATATCCAAATGTGCCCAAGGAGATAAAATTGCTCACAGTTGAAAGCCACTGTGGTGAGAGACAGGAGAGAACATGGCTGAAAACAAAGTCACATTGCCCACAGAAGTCTACCCAGTTTCCTCATTAATAAATGATAAGGCTAAACAAGAGTATTGGGGGGTGGGGTCCTGAATTCTGAGTTTCTCAAAGGTGAAAGGATCTCCAGATGAGTCGTCTGACTATGGGGATGTGAAGCCATAAGGATACTTAGACAGT
The DNA here is from genome assembly GCA_019843965.1 of Rhynchomys soricoides. NCBI lineage: Eukaryota > Metazoa > Chordata > Mammalia > Rodentia > Muridae > Rhynchomys > Rhynchomys soricoides. The sequence continues at coordinate 2,252,189 of JADRCH010000209.1, read as the reverse complement.
CATCCAAGAACAGATACCTGCAATACAAGGTACTGTGTGACACGAGGACATGGAGAACCCATCGAAGCCTCTAGCAATTTCTACCCAGTTCTTTTCCCTCACCCTAGAAGAAGGCTTGCTGCTCTCCCTTCCCCTCTCCCCACCCCTCTCTGTTGTCATTTAAGAAAGAAATTCCATGACTCTGCCAGGCTTTGTGAGGTGCCATTTATCTCCTCCCCGATGAGGTGTCAGTTTGGGTGTTCACATTTTCATTAAGGTGATAATGGTATGGAAAGGTCCCTCTGAGTCCTGGAACTTAAGATTACTACCATTTCCTCCTGACCTAGGTTCTCAGGGAACTTCAGTGGCCTTAGGTATCCAAGGAAAAGTTGTGGGTGGCTGGCAGAAGATATTTGGATTCAGGATTGACCATCCAAAGAGATACAAAGACCCCTTCCACTGCAAACCATGTTTGACGCGATTATTCAGCAAAGATGTGCTGCATAGGACAGACGCTTAATTCATTGTAAATTAATTGTATCCCACAAGCAAAGTGGACCTGGGGAAAACGCTGTTCATACAGACCTGTGGTAGTCTGAACAAAAGAATGCCCCCCATGGGCTCATACATTTGAGGGCTTGGTCTTTAGGGAATGTCAATACTTGACAGGGATTAGGAGATATGGTCTTGTTGGTATGGCCTTATTGGAGGAATCATGTCACTGGAGGTGGACTTTGAGGTTTCAGAAGCTCAAGCTGGGTCCAGTGCCTCTCTCTTCCTGAATCTGCTGCCAGCTCCCTGGAGAACTTCCAATTCCTTCCCTAGTACCATGTCTGCCTGTACACCGCCATGCTTCCCACCATGACAATAAAGAACTCAACCTATGAACCTGTGAGCCAGTCCCAATTAAATGTTCTCCTTTATAAGAGTTCCCTTGGTCATGGTGTCTCTTCATAGCAATAGAGCCTTGACTAAGACAAAAAAAAAAAGTCAAATATTATGAATATTAAGCACAAACATCTTGTCTCGCTTTCAAAGGGCAAATGTAACTGAATTTCGAAGGAGGGCTCCTGTCAACCTTGACTACCCTTGCAATATCCAATGACACGAGAGCTAGCCGAGCAGAAAGAAATCAAAATATAAAGCACACCTAAAACTCCCTGGCCCTTGAGGGTGCTAGAAAACAACCATCCTGCCTGAGGGAGTACTTCATTGCCCACAGAAAACCCACCTAGGACGTCACCACGCCCCTTCTTTATGCACCTTCTTTCAACCACACTTACCTCTGGCATCCAGGCAGATCCTCTCACCCAACCCCCACACTTAGACCCAGAGACTCAAGCACCTCACTTTGCCGAAAACATGACTCTGTATCTGTACAGATATCTGTACACATTTCACTCCTCAGTTCAACTGGAATCTTTCAGACACAAGTACCAGCTTCACTCAAACCAGGACCGTACTTCACAACAAAGAAACAAAGGATGGGTAAAGAGAGATAGCCTATCCTTTCCCTTCCAGGGCTAACCTCTGTGTCTATCTACTGTCTGAGGGAGCTCTCTGTGTCCCAGCACATCAATCCCTCACTTTGGCAGCTGTTTCTTCTAATGTATTGACTTGCTGCCCCATAGTGCTAGTCCAGCACTAGAAACAAGTGTACCAGTGATGTTCTATAGGAAGAGCTCAAGGATGGTGAAGCCGATAGGGAGATGGTTGAAATGCCACTCCAAAGCCACAAGCAGACAGTGGTGTCTATCTTTCCTTTTTTCTTTTTATTAATTTTTTTTCATACTTTATTTACATTTCAAATGTTTCCCCCTTTCCAGAGCTCCCCTTTGGAACCTCCCCATTCCCTCCCCCTCCCCCTGCCACTATGGGGGTATTCCCCCACCCACCCTTAATAGATCCAGCTCAGGAAGCATGCAGTTCCTGTGCCTGACACCTCCAACACAGACTGGGGGTCTGGGGGCCTCATCAGCAGGGATCCTGAAGACAAGTCTCTAGATAACCCCCACATTTTTGCACTCTAAACAAGTGAACCCAGGCATGGCACCTGCAATAAGAAAAGCACCAACAGCCATGTCTAAAGCATGACCCTGCAGTCACGTGCCCGAAAACAAAACAAACATTTGAAATTTCTTAAGATTTTGTAACTCAGCTGTGTGCTACCTGAACTCTGTAGACTTCATAAATGACAATGTCCTGTCTCCGCGTGCAAAGGTTTGCTGTGTCTGGTACTAACATTCATTAAACATTTCCTTGTCTAAGGAGCTGTGGTTAAGTGTTGTGTTCATATTCTCCCACTTGCTCCTCGGTGAGGAAGGCACTCTCTGAATGTGCATTTTATAAGTGACACCTTGGGAACTTGGCTCACTATGATGCCAAGGTCGCAGTGAACGAACAAGTAGCAAATCTTAAATGGAGGCAGAGTTTCATTTCCAAACCTCATGTAGCTTCCAGGATGTCATGCTACATCCTCAGAGTGAACACTTCCTAAGTGCTGGTTGGATTAAACCAAATCCCCACAAGGATGCTAAGATGGAACACACACATCCAACACCAAGAGTCTCATAGCTTACTTCCTCCTTGCTAAAAATTATTCTAGGCTAACAAGAAATAATTTGAGTCCCTAGAGTACTGTCTACAGGAAATATGTCCTTGGGAATTAGAATATAAAACAAGCCTAAGTAGGAAAGTCTTTGCTTGCTGGGGAAGTTCATAAAACCACAGAATCTCAGAGCTGAGGGGACCTCTAGAGATCGATTGCTTGAGTCCCATCTCTGTATAGAGGGTTAAACAAAGGTAGAGACTGAAAATAACCCATTTGAGGTTACACACCAATTTCTAGTCATGACAGCCCAGGATCCATCTTGGCTACCTCCTTCTTACCTTTCCATTTGAGACACCAGTTCTAAGTGCGAGGCCTTATTTCCACCAGCCCTCAGAACCAAGGTTCAAAGAGAACCTCTTGGTCCCATCTCTTTTTTTTAATTTCCTTGTCAGGTACTTGCAACTCATGGCCACAGACAGAAGCTGCCACTTCATCTCAGCATTTAATCACCCGCAAAAGCCATTTCCCGCCTCGTTTGCTCCACTGCCAGAAATATTATCCTTAAATAATCAACACACCGCAGATGCCGTGCAAGGGATAACATAGGCTTTCAGTTTCCTGGGGAAGTGGCAGTCTCAGCCCAGGCTGTGCAGGACACAGGGTCTGCTGCCAGACTGCATGCCCTCAGAGGCATGGTGGTTAATAATGCAAGCTGGCCAAGTGGACCTGTAAATAACAGGGAGCCTCCTGGAATCAAGAGGGCTGCCTTTCACTGTCCTGAGAATTTATTCAGCGGGAAGGAAAGGCTGATCTGTGAGAGACATGAGGACAGAGGGGATGGGGACACATGGGAGAGCTTCGAAATCCTGGCATGAAGGAGGGGAGGTGCTTGTACAATTAGACAGAGACAACATCATAATCTATGAGGCAAAGTTAAAAAACTCTAGTCAAACGCTTTTTTAAAAGAAGACAGATTGAGAATGTCAGTTCTTAAGGTTCCAGGGGCAACTATTTGAGGGGTGGAGTAAACTTGTCTGGTCTGTTTAGCCTGAGCTGGAGCTTTAAGTTGGAACACATGTTGCTACTCACTTTCTATGTCCATTCTTTCAGCTCTGTCTAGAAATCCCATTTGACACGTAAGCGAAACAAAGGCCAGACATGCTAATTAATTTGACCGATGCCACACAGTAGCATCTCTCCCCCCACACACAAACCATTCCGAGGCACCTCCCTCTCAACCCTGTTGTCTCTTGCTCTATATCTCCTGCATCCTGGCAGCTGCAGTCTGGGCTACTAAATGGTTAAAGCCCAGTCCCCTGACAAAAGAAGTGAGTATCCAAATTTATCTAATTGTTTTATTGGTTATTTTATTTATTTACATTTCAAATGTTATCCCTGTTCCCAGTTTCCCCTCTGCAAACCCCTATCCTATGCTCCTCCCCCTGTTTCTATGAGGGTGCTCCCCCACCCACTCACCCATTCCAGACTCACCGCCCTAGCATTCCCCTATGCTGGAGCATCAAGGCTTCACAGGATCAAGGGCCTCCCCTCCCATTGATGCCAGATAAGACCATCCTCTGCTACATATGCAGCTGGAGTGGCTTAATCCCTGGGAGCTCTGGGGGATCTGTTTGGTTGATATTGTTGTTCTTCCTAAGGGGTTGCAAACCCCTTCAGCTCTTTCAGTCCTTGCCCTAACTCCTTCATTGGGGTTCCCATGCTCAGTCCAATGGTTGGCTGACAAGCATCCGCATCTGTATTTGTTAGGCTCTGGCAGAGCCTCTCTGGAGACGGCTATATCAGGCTCCTGTCAGCAAACATTTCTTGGCATCTGCAATAGTGTCTGGGTTTGGTACTGTATATGGGATGGATCCCCAGGTGGAGCAGTCTCTGGATAGCCTTTCCTTCAGTCTCTGCTCCACTCTTTGTCCCTGCATTTCCTTTAGACAGGAGCAATTCTGGGTTAAAATTTTTGAGATGGGTGGGTGGCCTCATCCCTTAATCTGAGGCTTTTGTCAATTTCCATAGTATAAATATTCTCAACATAGCTGATTTCCATCAACCAATATATGTTAATCTGCTAAAAAAAAAAAAAAATCCTGAAAACCCATTCTCTGAGCAGAAATGCACCAACCTGCTGCTGCTGTGGAGTAAGCCTCCGTGCCTTCAGTGAACTCAGAGACGAACTAAAAGGACAAAGGCAGATTAATTAATATCAACCAAGAAAACAACATATGGCCATGAAGTCTCCTGGGACTGGATGCCTGTGCCCTCTCAACCTCACTGGCTCCTCATTCTGTAAGGCCACACAGGCAGTGTTCGTATAGCCATCCTTCAGAGCTCATGCTGAGAA
>JADRCH010000209.1:2218246-2238821 GCA_019843965.1 Rhynchomys soricoides | reverse complement strand
CACACATACACACACACACACACACACACACACATACACACACACACCACTATTGCACTCTTCTTCTCACTGGCACTCCACTAAGGGACTAAGGGACCGTGCTTGTTGAATCTCTTCCTATATGTGAGCATGTCTTTGGGATAATTCTCTCCTAAAGTGAATGATCTCTTTATAAACAGAAAAGAAGAAAATCATCAGGATTTAAGTTCAGTTACGCAGAACTCACTTGCTGTCTGGTGTGAATCAATAGGAGGTCGGTCTTCAGATCTCTTAAGAATTTCTGTTTTCTCTGAAATATATTCATCCCTGATCCTGACGCCATACTCAATATTGTCCTAAGAATACAGAAATCCTGCTTTCTCTGGGAGTCCCTATGAAAATGTCAATGCTGATAAAACCCAAGCCGCACTTACAGGGGACAACCTCCTGTTTTACAAGCGCTAGGCCAGGCATGTATAGCAAAAATTTTGTTTAATTATCACAAAACCCTGGGTTGGAGACACAGGACTTGGAGTCTGGGATTTACCTGTAGAGGAGAAAGTGGTGAGATGAGTTTTAAGGACCAGCATGGAGCAGGGAGAAGGCTGCAAGAGTTGATGCATGCAGCCATGCTGAGGCCTCATCGCTGAGCAGCTCTTGGTTACCCTTCTTGAGGTACGGTGGTACATATTACCCAGGCCACAGGCTTCCCCCTCAGGAAGCAGGCTTGACCTGGGCGAGGAAGCTTTCATGGGCTGAGGGCGCACTCCTTTGCCCAAGTCCCAGAAACTGAGGGCAATTAAAGCCCACCTTAAAGGGGATCTAGGGGTGAGGGGAGATGGGAGGGAGGAAGTGGGAGCAGTGAAGGGAGGGGAGGCTGAGGTTGGGCTGTGTAGCGTGAGGAGAAAAATAAGTAAAAAGAATAAAAAGCAATGTCATATAAAGGAAAAAGGAGGGCAGATCTGGTGATGTGCCACAGCGCCCCCTGCAGTCACAATTCTAAATTCCAAATCCTGAAGTCAGGTCTCCGCCACCGGGAGAAATTGAATTACTAAACCAAAGCAACCCAGAGGTGCAGAACTTGGATTCATGAGGATTCTACCCTCCAACTCTGTGTCAACTTCCCAAACTGAATGCCCACTTGGGAAGTCAAATCCAGGAGCCATATTTCACTTTAACACCTGAATTTCATTTATCCATGGAATGGGAGAGGAGAAAAGCACTCCTGAATCTAATCTTAAAAGGAATCTATCAACAAAAGACCTCTACAGAAAAACCTCCCAAAGAACCTCATGGGTAATCAAGGCTCCATTGTTTTGTAAATACCTGGTGCCCTGCATAGACACCTTGACTCTTATGGCATGGCCTACTGATGAAGGGTTTGGTTCCAAATGCATGCTCTAAAAACCAAATCAAAACCATTCCACTCCATTTTCACTCTCCATGTCCGATAAAAAACTACCAAAAATAGAAGCATCGCTGCCTAAACTGGATGAGAGAAGGCACCTTCTGGCATAGAGAGGAAGAGAATAAAACCTAAGAGAGGAATTAAAGAATCTGCTCCATGTACAATGCTTCCAACCAAGGGACAACCGGCATCAAATCAAGGTTCCATCAGTTACCATCACCAAACCCTGAACATGCTCTTGAAGCTGTTTGCTGAGTGTATATAGCCCCTCATAGAGTTCACGACATGAGCAGTCAGCGTTTAGCTCTGTGCACATACAAAATCGGGACCTACTGATCATCGGTTGTCAGTGTCACTGTCTGGGATGCTGCTGCCAACAGTAACACACTGAATCCCACTAATTTGGCACAAAATGTTGGCAGGATAAGGGTAGAGGTTTTCCTGAACTTTCTGCAAAGCAAGTTGGCTTATAAGTGGCTCTGCTTTCTTATTTGTAAAAACATTCTTTAAAATGCAAAGTTCTCTCCCAAATTATCAATCTTCCCTTGCATGCCATGGCTTCCAATATGGCCCCTGAGAAAACCTAAGTGCTTGCCCATTACTAGTATACAAACCTCAAACACACTTCCAAAGTGTCTTCACTTTCCACTCCACATTCTGGAGTTCAGTCGAGTTGCCTAGCCTGCTAAATTCAGGGGAAAAACAAGGGGATAGAGAGATGACTCAGTGGTTAAGAGCCCATGCTGCTCTTCCTGAGGACCTGAGTTCAAATCCCAACATCCACATCAGGTGGCTTACAACTGCCTGTAACTCCAGCTCCTGGAGCATCTGGCATCTTGGATCTCTATGAGCACTTGCATTTATGTGCATATACCACACACACACACACACACACACACACACACACACACACACGTGATACTCACTACTTTACTAAGGATCCCACCTAATCCCTGATACTTGCCTCTACATTTCTGTTATTCACTCAATGGTCGACAAACCCTTTATTACTGTTGGAAATGTATAGCCTATGAGGGTCCCTGGAGATAATTATTTTCATTTAGCATATATGGAGCACCTACTCTATGCCCATTCTGTGTAGGTATTGTGAGGAACTAGGAACCAGAAGTCATAGCCAATAGTGCAAGACCTCACTCATTTCAGGCACTCCATCTGTCTTGACTGAACATCCTGAGGAACATTCTGCATCTCCTACTGCCTAGATCTCTAGGACATCTGTGGTCCAGACATATGTCTAAAAGGGTAACATCTCCACTCCTTCCTCTGCAACTGTGGTCATATCTTCTCCCCTACCCCCACGTCTGCAATCAGATCCTCTCTATCCACTATGCCCTTCCTCAACTGATTATGAAGATCAATTGTTTTCCGAGATCTACAAAGACAATTCTATATAATAACACTTTCAAAGTTTTGCAGGGGGTGGTGGGTACCTCTATCCTTGAGAACTTGTAACTAGCTCCCTGAGCCCAAATCAAGTCCTGATGGATTTATGGACATCTGGCCAGTGTCTGTGATACAAGAAAAAATAGCAACTGCTTCTTTGGGGAAGAGGGTAAACTCTAATGCAGAAAGTAAATACACACCAGAGTCCTCTGGATTGCTCAAAATGAACACACATCAGAATGATCGAAAGCCACATGATGGTGTCAAGGTGGACAGGGACAGAGCAGCATCTGTTCTCTATCTTCAGTCAGCACATGGGGTGGGAATAAACAAAGGGAGAGCATCAGGCATGTGTTATCCTCAAGGCTGAAGCCAGAAAAGCTCCAGAGAAGACCAAGAATAGGAGCAATTGATTCAATCATCAGGGATGAGTCAGAAAGGTGAGGCCTGGCTAGATTTGTATATATCCTTGTTTATCCAGAAAGAACTCTCTCTGTTGCTTTTCCTTTTAAAAATAATTTACAACCCTACCCCCAAACAACATCCTACACCAGTCTTTTCATGTTCCTTCCACCAGATGCCCAGCCCCATCATAGGATCCCACCCAGTTGCAGATACAGTAAGCATCTGATAGGTCCAGGGATTCCCTGTTACCAAGTGGATGGAATTCCTCCATTTGGTTGCCATGACACTGGCTTTACAGACCTCTAGGTTTGTAACCATGTAGAATCTCTCCTTCAATATCCTTCACTACAAGTGAGGAGGGTAACAGTTCTGCTAGACAAGCTGACCACCAAGCAGGCCAAGATGGCTACCCTGAACTCTGTCATGAAAGGACCAATGGCCTTAACTGCTGAGATTACACAGCTGAATCAGTCGGCAGAAAGGTTTTCAAGTGAACCTCACACATGGTTAAACACAAAATAAAAATCTAGGTCAGAGGGCAAGCTAGATATTATTGCAGAATTAAAGGGGCTTGCCACCAAGCCCGATAATGAGTTCAACTGAGTTTGATCCCTGAGATCCACATAGTGGAAGGAGGTAGCCCAGCTCATACAAGTGGTCCTCTGACCTCCACAGGAGTATCATGGCAGGCACACACAATAATTAATTAACTAATTAATGTAAAAAAAAAACAATCTATGTTTGAAGAACACATGCAAAGCTCTTTTCTACAGAGGAATTAAGTCGTGGCTGACAAAAGGGATCCATCAGCACAGCTTTGTCTGATGCTTGAGGTGTAGTCAGAAGTCAATAGTGCCCATGGACCATGATTCAGAGAGAAAAGATTCACTGTCGGCCCCACACCCCCCCCCCCCCCGGCTGAACTCAGTAGTCCCATGATGTGGATGAAGGAAGAAGAGGAGCAAGCTGGAGGAATGGCCTGCCTTTGTGAACTGACATAAGGGTCCTGAGAGCCCCAAAACCATGTCTCTGAATTAATATCCAATGGATGAAGGTCTGGCTATAATAGACAAAGCATCTGGATGAGAGGGTGAGAGTCTTGAATGTAATGTCAGTCCTGCCTCCAGTCTAGGCCCTGGACAGATCTCTTCTCATGAGCAGTGGTTTCTGCATCTGAACAGTATGGTGCTCTGAACAAAAGCTGTCCCCAGGCCTTTTCAAAATGATATTATTCACCACTTGCGTCAGGGACTTGTGTCAGGGACCTCTGACACTGCTTTCTTGAGTGGTGCATGGCAAATTATAGATACCAAAAGCCAAGTTCTCCAAACATGCCTTCCAACCTTGCCTGGAGAAGTCTCAGGGTCCAGACCAGTGCTTTACCCCAAGAACAGGCTGCTTACTGCTATCCAGCCTAAGTCAGGCATGTGGGTAAGAGCACACTGGTGCAGGAGGAATGAGATTCCACATTCAGAACCAGAGCTAACCCATCATCACAGCTCCACTCTCTCTAACATCCCATTTTCAGAGGTTGAGCCTTTTGGCCACACAGCAGGCAAGCCAAACCACCTCACACAGCAAACATTAAAACTGCAGCATGCAAGATTTGGGGTGACTCATCCCATAAAGTGCTTGACATGCAAACTTCAATACCTGCATTGGATTCCTATCACCTACATAAGTGAGACTTAAGAGCATGTGCCTGAAATTTCAATGCTTACAGAAGCAGAGATAGCCAGATGCCTGGAGCTCGCTAGACAGTCAGGTTAGCTGAGTTGAAGGCCCTATATTAACTGAGAGTCTGAGAACGAGAGAATTGAATAAACCTGATATCAATGCCGAGCCTCCAAATGTTTGTACACATATGTACACATGTACCTTCACATACATGAAGACACACACACACACACACACACACACACACATCTAAATTGTTCAGAGGAAAGGCTGATGGTGCCACTAAGCAATCTGCTCCCCAACTTGCTGATGTCATGACTGTTTATGGTGTTTGCTGGATCCTGTAGGCTCCAAAGAAATCAGTCCACACACATTCTTGTTTCCTGTCAACACCATCCTGGAGATCCTGGCCTGGAAACCCTTTCTCCAGGCCTCAGGGCCTCCCTAGGCAAACAGTCTCCAGATCATCAGGAAATGACACTAGTCCAGATAGGAAGGACACAAGTGGTGGTCCAGCTGAGAGGACCCTCACTCACAAGCATTAATGTCCTTCGATAAAGACTGAGAAACTATAACAAACTCCTCAGATAAAACGGGGTGCCTCAATAAATACTCAGTATGGTAACAGAAATTGGAAGGGGTGATTTCTAAGCTAAGACTCCCCTGATCACTGAGAAGAGGGGGTGGTCCCTGAACAAGAAGCATGTGCAAAGACTCTGCAGCAGGAATAATGTGGTCTGCATGAAGAGACAGATACACAGCCAACAAATGAAAATCCCATACAAGTGAGAAGGCCTAGAAACATGAACATGGGCAAAGAGAGTTCCCTGAGAGCTGGGCCAACAGGGCTGTCAACAGGACCCTCAGGAGGAGAGGCATTTGCTCTGGACTGAAGTAGATAGATCCTACAGAGGTGGGAGAAACAAGCCTGGACGTGTAGGGACCACACAGCTTTTTTACAAAATGTGCCAGTTCATCTACCTGGGGCTCCAGGTAGGAATAGGAGCTAAGTCGAATCTAAAGCAAGAGAAAGAAGTAGATGGGCTGTGAAGCCATTCCTACTGAAGAAGGGAAAACAGAGAGCCAGAGGTTATGTGCCCCTCCCCCGAAGAAAGAGCAAGGAAACCCTAACGGGATGAGAGGCTATTCTTCTTTTTACGTGTTATGCACATAGGTGTTTTGCCTGCATATATGCCTGTGCACCGAGGGCCCATAGAAGGGGTTGGATCCCCTGGAACTGGAGTTACAGATGATTGTGAACCTCCACATGTGTGCTGGGAATTGAACCTGAATCCTCTAGAAGAACAGCCAGTGTTCTTAACTGCTGAGCCATCTCTCCAGCCCGAAGAAGTCATTCTTCAATGTCTTCAAACTGCTGGCATTTCTGAGTGACACATCCCAAATCCACTGCATGGATGCCTGTCTGAAGGGGCCAGGCTCAGGTTGTGTACAGATTGCACAGCTGCCCTGATGGTTCCTGTCACTGGAGACTCCATGCTGCTGAGTGCTGGCTACCTTAGAGCAGCTCACAGGAAGGGACAGAACCAGCAGGTAACCAAGGATGTGTCAGCATCCCACCTACGTTAGATCCCTAGGAAATACAATCATGGAGGGGATTAGAGGGAGGAAAGAACATGTAATAGAAAAGGAAGAAGAGAAGAGGGAAAAATGAGAGAAAGCAGAGAAAATCTGGGAATGGACACACACCAGTGGCACGAGCAAGGTCTGGGCTGCACTGGCTTTTTCTTCAAGAATCAAATAGAAGCCCTGTTTCTGTGCTCCTGCTGCCACAGCTAACAGTGACGTAGAGCATATCACATGCTGCCACTAGCTGCCCACAGCCGGCTGGCAGGAGCTACAGTTGGCAAGTGCTGATTCTCAGGGCCCTCATCTTGCACACGCACAGGCTTCAGTGCCAAGCCTGGGTACACATGAAGATGCAGGCACACACAGCCCACTCCTGGACAGCTCCTCCCTTCTTCAGCTTCCAGTCTGCAGGCTGCTGGGTGGTGGTGTGCATTTCACAAAGAACCGTCTCCCTCATCCACCTTTGCAACTGTCCTAGTCAGGACCAAAATGGAGGAGGCAGCCTCAGACCCTGCTTCCGGGGTACTGACTGAGGACTGAGAGGCAAAACACAAGATACCCAGTCAAGCTTGAATTTCTGATAAACAACACACTTGTCTTCATTTTCCTTCGCTAAGGCTGGTGATGCTGTTGCTGGTGGCTCAAGTGTGCCATTCTCTCTTGCCTGTCATATCCTGGAACTTTAGATGATAGTGGGCATTGCACAGCCACACTATGACATCAGTGGGGTTGCTATCTCCTCTGGTTACAGATAAACAAATGAAGGCTTAGGGCTTGCTGAGGGTACCCATCTAAGAAGTTCTTTCTGACACCAAGTCTTGGACTCCAAGGTCTGTACCATCTGGAGACAGGCAATGGAAGCCAGCAGTGACAATGGGCCAGTGAGCTCTCATGTCCAAGTTACTGGTTTGGGTCGGAAACCTGATGGCCTTTCTCTCCTACCCCAGTTTTGTGTGGTATCCACTTTATACCCCAGGCTGTCCTTGCTCCAGCCCCAGTGCCCACGTTCAGGCAAGACCCTTTCTCCATAGTGTGTGTTTGCATTTTCAGTGATCTCTCCTGGACATTGCCATGTAGGTGGTCACATACAGAGAAGAAACAGGTTGTCCATCATTAGAGAAAGCAGGCACTGGAGCCTGAGCATCTAGTGATGCTCAGTGGTAGGAGACGTTCTCTGCCTGGAGATGGCAAGATGCTGTACAAGGTCCAAAGCGTTCTTAAAGTACATCAGCAATACTTTACTCCCCAGGCCAATCTGGCTAGATGAATGCTGAAGTCTGAGTCATGGGTGCTGCCCTGAGAGCATCTGGGAAGAATGTCTTGGTAGTGGGAAGATTTGAGACTGAAACAGGTGAATGTCTAGAACAGGGGAAATGAAGGTTTGGGGGTATGGGCAAACGACGGACAGTTGGATAGATAAATGGATAGGTGGGTAGGTGGGAAAGGAATAAGCTTATTGCAATCTTAAAGGCGGCCACTAAAGATCTGAAGTTGAATGAAAGGTTTTAAAGGCAGGGAGAAAAGAAGGAGATGTAGGGACCAGATAGATAGGGAAACAGGGAAACAAACGTAAGCAGAAAAAAGAGGAAGACCAAAGAGAGGGGATTGTAGAAGCATTGCCTTCCTAACTCCGTGGCTCTGTCCAAGGTTCTGAACATTCCTGGAGGTTACAGGTTACAGTAACACAGAGATGGCCACCAGGACACTAGATTTTCATCTCTATGATTTACTGGCTGTGGGTGTTCCGGAGCTCACGACATTCAGTTATTTGTCACATTCTGTATCCAGGAGGCTGGGATAAGGGTGAGTCAGGAGGGTGAAGTCACTCCTGCAGTCTGAGTCTGCAGCAGCTGGTGGGTCCCCTCCAACACCTCTGCACTCCCACCCCCAGCCCCAGGCTGGTCACCAAGGCTCCAGTCATTCTTCCACACCCAAAACACCACGTCCCTAACTGAGACACAAACAACACCCCCACAGTGCCCACACGTGCCCGCAGGAAAGCTAGACTCCTGCTTGGAGCCTCGTTTTCTACCCCCTCACCCTGACCTTTATCCTAGCAGAGATAAGGGAGGATGCAGGAGGAATCAGAGCCACGTCCTTTAAAAGATACTTGAGCCACCTGTGCCTGCTCCCCCCTACCTTCACACCATTTCAGGGTACAGGACGTCACAGCCATGGGCAATAAGGGACCGTGTGTGGGTCTGGAAAGAATGACATTAATCCCAAAGAGGGTGGTAAATAAGCAAAGAAAACCAAGAGAGCAAATGCAAAATCTATGCCACTTCATGAGAGTGTCCCACCCACGAGGGATATTTATGGAGGCAAATTAATGGCATTTACAGGTGAAACCATGGATACTCTGCCCTGCTAAAACATCAGTCCTATACAATAATATTATCTTTTCCTCAAACCCAGCCAGACCCTTTACTGAGAAGTACTACACACAGACAAGTCTGAGTATTTGAAGACAAAGCTTTGGGGTGCGACGTTTAAAAAAAAGTCAGGGATTGAGACAATGTTACTAAAGCAGTGAACGGAGAAAGACACTGATGAGCTTAGGGGGTGTGGCTCAAATAGAGGCAAGAAGCAGGTGACCCTTAACTGCTGCCTCTCCATCAGGACTCGGCAGCCAGACTCAACCCAGGCTCATTGGCACAATGACCTCGTTAAAAGAAAGCACTTGTAGATGGTGCTAGATACAGTACAGTAAAAGATTCCTTGAAGGCTGGGGGCAAGGCGGGGCCCAAGAAGGATTGATTAAACCCATCTTTGGACACAGAGAACTGCCCCCACTTTGTGTCTTGCAGACAAGGTCTGTTTCTCCCCTGAACTCCCACAGTGCTTGGTTTTGGCCTTTCTGAGGGCTTAATGAACTGCACGCCTACTTGATTGATATTCCACCACTCCAACTATTTATCATCGCTCATGCCTGTCAATGATTGTCTAAACAACCAGCATCTTTACAAAGACTAGTTTATGCAACCCCCCCAACTACAATTTAAGATTTGCATCATCATCACCACCACCACCACCACCATCATCATCATCATCATCATCATCATCATCATCATCATCATCATCGCTATCACTTTTCAGATGAGGCACAGGAGTAGTAAGAGCTACAGGATTAGGAATGAGTCCATTGTCTCCTGCTTTATGTTAGCTCCTGTGAGTGCCACACAGTAAGTGATAAACAAATGGAAGAAAGGAGCGAGGGACAAAGCTTTCCTGGCTCTGTGGTCCTATTACAAAGAATGCAACCACGTCATGAACTAAAGAAAACTATAGATGAAGCCAATGAAAACCATATAGGGCTGACAACAACTCAGGTCACTGACACCCAGCAAGTCTACTTTGCGAATGTCATCAGCTTTAATCCATGCAGTCACCTGTGTGGAGAGAGGTAACATGATCCCTGCAGCACAGCTGAGGAGTGGGAGCTCACAGTCCTTCATTAGTCCAGGGCCCTCCCTGGATAGAGGCAAGAACAGAAGGCCTGACCCCACAGCTGAACCACTGGGATTCGCTACCTTGAATCCCGGAGCCTTTAAGACCCAGTTCTTTGCCACATTACCCATAAATCATCCCAATGGGATTCTCTGACTCAACAGAACTTTCAACCGAACCCCAGTATGGAACTCTGAAGGAATTCTAAGGTTCTTCCTACAATGTGAAAGTCTAGAGCTATCATGTATTTCACACAGAATTCTAAGCCTAGCTGGAATGGAAAAGGTACTCACAAGGCACAGGCTGATGGAGTAAGCTGGTTGACCATCAGCCATCCAGTAAGACTGACAAAGAATGTGAAGGAATCCCTTCCAGACCTTGACCCCTATCTGTGTGGCTCAGTGTCTCTCCTCTGAATCCTAAGGCTAGGTACCCCATAATCACCATGTCTAACTTCTCCATCTTCCTCCAAGCAGCTGTTGGCCAGACAAGTAAGAAACACAAGCTGACACCAAAAACTGAGGCAGCTGCAGCAGAATAACAAGACAAAGAGGCAGAAACATCCTTCATCACTGCTCACCTCCCTAGTCAGGACTCATGCAGAAGGAAGACTTCACTCAGAAGCTGCATGGACCCGCCAGGCAGCTCTCACCTGGCTCCTCTCCTTCTCCCCATGAAAGAAAAGCACAAGAACCATCAACAGTCAGGGATCTAGGACTCACTGTAGCCACAGCTTTTCTGAATCCCAGTTACTGGGAAGCATCCACACTCTGGCCCTAACAAGACTAGTTCCTAAGGATTGGGGTAAACAAAGGTTTACTTCTTGTCTTAGTATTCTATTGCTGTGAAGAGACATGAACATGGCAGCTCTTATAAAAGAAAGCCTTTAATTAGGGCTTGCTTACATTCAAAGGTCTAATCCATTATAATCAAGGCAGGAAGCATGGTGGCACACAGGCAGACATGGTGATGGAGGAGCTGAAAGTTTTACCTCAAGATCCATAGGCAGCAGGGAGAGAGAGAGAGAGAGAGAGAGAGAGAGAGAGAGAGAGAGCGCCTAGACCTGGCCTGGGCTTCTGAAACATTAAGCCCATCCCCAGTGACACACTTCCTCCAACAAGATCACACCTACTCCTACAAGACCACACCTCCTAATAGAACCACTTCCTGGTCACCAAACATTCAAATTTATGAGCCTTTGGGGTTTATTTTATTCAAACACTACACTTTCAAAGTTATTGTTTGAGAACTGGGCCCCAAATCATCAAAGCTTTCTCTTTTTGCAAGCCCTGTTTGGTTTTCTAGATTCTTCAGTACCGGGGTCCTATGTTTCCTTGACCTGAATTGTTCTTTATAGAAGTTTCTGAGAGAGGCACAGAGTAGAAGCAACAGTCCCTAGTCCTGGGACATTAGGACTTTCCTCTGAGCTCATAGAGGACCTGGACCACCGTGTGATGAGTCACTCTGAGCAGGAATATCCCCAGAACTCTGGTTAAGAGCTGATAGCCCACAAGTTGCTCAGAATGTCACAAAAGGCCAGGTCTTGGGTATACTTGGAAGCAGAAGGCAGAAGGCTTCAGACACTGCCTCCTGAACAGCCACCCCCAGGATTAGTCCCTGGCTTGTATCAGGATCTCAACCTCTCTCATGATACCAAACCCAGAGGATCTGAGATGCCTAACACTGGCATTGTTTTGAATGAACACTCTTCTCCATGGATACCCATTCTCCAAGGCTTTAGCGGCACACAAATTGTGAACAATCTGTACATTCGTAATTTGTATAACTCCAAAGCAGACTGCAGGGCAGGTAGAGCTGACCAAGCCACTAACTCTAGGATAATCTGCCTGATGGCTTAACCTCTGACCTGATGGCTTAACCTCTGACCTGATGGCTTAACCTCTGACCTGACGGCTTAACCTCGGCCCCAAAATAGGTATCCTTCTACCTGGAATTAGAACATGATACCTAAAAGAACACTTTAAAATCCTGGGTAGCCTGCTGAGCACTTACAAGATCTCAGCTCTCTTCAGACTCGCATGGATGCCCACAGCAGACAAGCTTGCAAGGTATTTACGCCATTATCTCCTTAGACATAGAAGCAGGACTGGCTCCACTTCACAGCCATGTGCCCGGACCTCATATTTTTTTCATTCACCAAATAACTATTGGGGACCTACTTGGGGACCAGGTCAAAAGATGAGCTCCTCCAAAGTCAACCTGAAGATTTCTTCCAAGCAAATGTACTGCTCTGGAGTGGCCATTTCTTCTCCCAGCTCTGTGGACATGAAGAAGAGCCAGGAGCTTGCTCAAGCGTTTCCCCTCCTTTTGTCATGTGTGACCCACTCAAGCAATGCATGCTGAGAAAACTGAGGCACACCAATACACCCTCTGTCCTCACAGAATTTCCATTCTGTGATACAAAAGACAAAGTGGTAAAGTGGGCAGTGGGAGACATCCTTATAAGGGAGAAGAGCAGAGCCCAGGGAGACGGTTAATGGTGCAGAAGAATACACCGTTTAATCTGTGCTGCCAAAGCAAGTCTCGCCAAGAAGATAGTTTAAGTAAATACTAGAAACGGTGTTAGAAAGAACCCCACATCTCTATGGGTACAGGGAGTTAGAATAGTCAGTGCAAAGGCCCTGAGACATTGGTGCTGTGCTGTGAAAAGACAAAGTAGGTAAGGAAGCAGGAAACATGATGAGGGTGATAGCTTTGTCCATCATTACGTCTCTAGTCATGACAAGGACTCAGGATTGACTCTGATGAGTCCCCTCACAACTGGTGAGGAACCCATGATCAGGAAGGCCTGGTGATCCTGTAAAATATGGCTAGAGCAAGACTTTCAACCAGAGTGTAAGAAGAAAATCAACTTAAAACACTAATCCCACCAATCGGGGCACTACAGCTTTTTCCTGCCACCCACTGCCCAGGCAAGTCATCGTTTCTCACTTAAAATAAATACAGTGGCAACTGATACAAGAACAGCAAGCTTGGCCATGTTTCACGGAGGATGCTGGGAGCTGAGACTCAGAGGTCCCCCACGCTACAGTGGGAGATGAGAAAGGAGGATGGGGATGTCTCTGGATCCAGAAACCTGTGAGCAATGGTGGGATCTCCTCTCTCCTTACCTCTGCAGCTGTAAAAAGCAACCGCCTCTCTAGGAAGTGGGCTTGTTTACTTGAAAAGAGTCCCTGGGATGATTCCTAAGCATCTTCTTAGACATTCACTACAAATAAAACTCCCATTTACCATTTGAAAGTGGGGAAAGCAAACCACGGAATGGGGCATGAGTTACACTCACCCAGGAGTTCACCTTCCTCAGAGAAGGAACTATGGGAAGCATCCATGGTAGAGGAATTGGGGAGTATATCATTGCTCCTGCCCACCCTTCCCAATATGCAGAGGCCTCTTGCCTTCCTAAGGTTGGTCTCTAGAAGGTATCTACAGTGGCCCTATCATTTTCCTTGTCTTGCTGTTTCTTCTTTTTATGTTTAATGTAGTCCTGGCTAGCCCAGAGTTTACTATGTAGACCTGGCTAGTCTTAAACTTGCCAAATCTTTCTGCCCCTGTGGCACAAGTGCCAGGGTTATAGGCATGCATCATCAGGTCATCTTGAATATACTTGATAAAAGCTCTCAAGGGTGTTTGTTAACCTCACCAGAAACTCACCTACAGTTTAGCTGCCTCTTCATGGAGTAAAATCTGGACAAAGCTCACCAGAGAACTGGGGTCTATGGCAGTAAAGATGCCCCCACAGTCATGGACAAAGGTCTCAGATCAAGTAACAGTAATAGTTGACATGTCTACACTCCATCACTTCCTGTGGGCCAGGGCCTATTCTGTTCCACTCAGGTGTGTTAGCTACTTTAGCCCACACATGGTCCTGTGAGGAAGATCAGATGGTGATCATCTACTTATACAGATGGGACGCTATGGTTTCCATCTGAATGTCAGCAGAGACCCCCTGTGGAAGGCTTAGTACCTCAGCCGATAGATGTAATCTCTGAATGGATATTGGCTCATGAAGGCTCTGACCTAAGTCGATTATTATTCCACAGATGGATTCATAAGTTGATGGCCACATTGCAAAGTGGTAAGAACTTTCCAGAGGTGAGCATTCATCGGAGGAAGGGGTCACATGTTCTTGGGGTTTTATCTTATTCCAGCCCCTCCCATCCTAACTATCCCATCTTCAGCTGCTGTAGGCTGAACAGTCTTCACCACACGCCCACCACAGGAATAGCTCGATCACTTCAGCCCCAAAGCAAAGGAGCCAGCTGTTGACAGAGTAAAACATCAGTAGCCATGAGCCGAGATGAACCTTTGCTTTTAAATCATGTCTTTCAAGTATTTGCCAAAGGAATGAAAAGCTAACACAAGAAACTAGGGCACAAGGAGGTGAAGTAGCTCACCCAAGTCCACACAACTGCTAAGGTAGAAGAGCTGGGCTTTGACCCCAAACATTTGGCTTCATCTGGTAGACACTCTCTCTAGGACAATGCCATGTCTTGAGTACTGATACAAGTGAGGCCCACGGAACTGAGAAAGATGCCTTGAAGCCAGGACTCAAACTGTGTATGAAGGATGTTGCCATCCACAAAACAGAATAGCTACGATACAAGCTATGACTCCCCCGCCTGCTCAGTTTGGTTACTGTTTGCATGCATTTGCCATGCAGCTCTGACATGGCTGGCTCACACATTTGTCTCACCCATGGCCAGACCATATGTTCTTTGGGATCTCTATTCTATACAGTGGCCCTCTGAGAGATATTGTAAGGGTTTGCAGAAGAGACTTGCACATGTGTGGCAGGAGAATTAATGGATAGATATGTGGATGAATTGATTAACTTGGTCCGTGTGGATGTTTTAAGCATCTTCATTATAAAACATAGAACATAACAACACCCAGGTCAGTGTTTGTTTGCTGGCTGCCTCCTACACAGCCTCACAGCAGGACTAAAAGAACAGAGACAACAGAGACGTGTGTGTGTGAGTGTGTGTGTGTGTGTGTGTGTGTTCTTCTCATCCTTTCCTTGCACTTAATTGTGTGTTTCACTTTAATTAAAAAAAGTAAGCACAGTAGGTTCAAGTGCTGGATCTTCATGCACTCTGCCGTTCATGAATATTTATAGCCCCAGGCCATATAAAACTGAATAATTATTAGCTATTGAAAGAAGGTCAACAGAAGGCTTTCCAGAACCCTCCACTAAAGGAAAGAAAGAACTGGGATGCTGTAAAGAGCCTTCGTCAAGGACTCTGCCAGAAAGGGGAGAGAGCATTGGCTGACGAGGCAAAAACCTATGCTTAAGGCTATGATGAACGGTGGGCCTTTCATCAATCTTTCAAGATGGACAAAGGACTCAGCAGCTCTAATAGGCCTGTGTGGTCCACCCAATACCCTTTAATTCTCTTCTCACTAGAAAGAGACTCCACTTCTCTGAACAATGACTCTTGAAAAGCCAGCCAATTGCCATTCCCGCTGCCCTGTGGCAAAGCCACCCTACAGCCTGACAGAAATCAGCACCCCTGCTATTGCCTATCACTCAACAAACTGGTACCCTCCAGCCAGAGAAAAGATCCCTATGCTCCTTCTACACAGAGACATTCCAAATGGAGCTCCCAGGCTATCTTCACTAAGTGAACCTACACTGTTTATGAATGGCTTGTTTCAGAGCAAAGGGCCAGGATCCTCCCTTATCTGTGTCTTGAATAATATTGAATGATGAGCTTTAAGAACTGATCATTGAAGCCCTGGACCAGTAATAAAAGACCAGGGTCTTGAGCAGTGTTGCTGTGAAGGCTTTAAACTTCAGATGCTATTAGCTGTAGGGGCCACCATAGCTTGTAGTTGACTCTGTGTGTTTCCAAGTATCTCAACAATATAGTTCATGCTCATCAATATTCCAGGGGGCAGAGGCTGCTAGGAGATCTGTGGTTCTTGCCTTGGGAGGATAACACTGGGGAAAACCAACTCCTGTATGTGCTTTCATGAGATCATACTCAGCAACATCATAAGAAACTGTAAAATGCTTTAAAACAAAGGTCACCCCAGTCTCTTGCTTTTTCACACTGGCTATTTTCATACTAAATGGTACTCTGTTACCCTAGGGACTGGGTTACTGGGCACAGATGGACTTTAAGTTTATTTCCTTTTTTCTCAATAGTCATACTAATATTGATAGAATAAGTGCTGTGTGGCCCTTGCATACAGAACTCACATATATAAACTCACTTAATAGCTGCCTTCTTGGGTCTGGACTCTAGAAGTCAGTCTCATAGCAAAAAGTCTCCTCTACCATGCCAGGTAACCACAAAGACTTGGGAACATCCTTAACAGTTACTGATTTATAGTATGCCAGGACTAAGCCTCGTGTCACTGTCCACACCAGCATCCTCTCACTGAAGCCAGTGATCTAAAAGCACTGGAGAGAAAGTTAAAACTCAGGAAACAGTGAGGTCCCTCCCTTCATGGTAGCTGTTTTTCTCTGTGTTGGGGACTAACCTAAGGCCTCTTATATGCTAAGGAGGTGCTCTGATGTTTTTCCTATATACTGAGATGTGCTCTGTAACCTTTCTCTGTTTTTTGATACAGTCTTGCTAAGTCCCAGGGCTTGCCAAGAACGCACTGTACCCCAGGTAGGCTCTTAAACTTCAGATCCTCCTGCATCAGCCTCACTAGTAGCTGAGATTATTAGATCTACCACTAGGCCCAGCTCCTGACTTCTTTTTAAAGGGTACACTGTTGCTGACTGACAGGATGGGCACCCAGTTAAGAAATTAAATTTTAGGAACCTCATGGTTGTTTGTTCCTTTGACGACCATATACAGGTGTATATCTGACATTGATCTTGCTTCTATCAAGACTGCAAATCAAGCTCCGAGAAACTGGCTTGGCTGATACTTAAACTTCTAGTTGCATATCATCCCTCACATTTTAAAAGGATACTTAAGAGAAGGGAAATCTTTAGATCTCAGAGATGGAACAGTGCTGACGGGCTGCTCTGCTAAGCATAAAGTCCCACTCCTGTGCATGCTCATTCTCTCCGACTCTCTGACTCTCTCTCTCTCTCTCTCTCTCTCTCTCTCTCTCTCTCCTCTCTCCTCTCTCCTCTCTCCTCTCTCCTTTCTCCTTCCTCTCATCTTCTCCATCTCTTCCTCCCATCTCTGTTTTGATTTCAGGAACAGGACAGATGTTGCTGGATTGTGCACACTTCCACAGAAGGTCAGCCTCAAGAGAAAACTAATCAGTCTAAGGGCACTGACTATAGACGTGGAGTGGAGGAACAATTACTGATTTACTGGATGACAGGACAATGGTCTCATTGCCACCATACTTCTACCCTCTGACACAACTGCTCTCACAGACAGACCAGTTGACCTGAGGTGGCCCATGCCATGAAGAAGCTCAGAAGCCAAACTTTGCACCCCAACCCTCAGCCTCTCCCTCAAAAGGGTTTCATGGCACAGAACAAGTACTCCTGGTTCACAGGCAACTATGGCAGGTTAAAGTTATCAGCTGAAGCAACATCCTAAATATTTAAAAACAAAGCCTGAGCCAGTGAGATGGGTCAGCTCCTAAAGACTCTTGTCTTGCAAGCTTGGGAACTGGAGTTCAATCCATGGAGCCCATGAAAATGTGGAAGAAGAGAACTGGTCCTATGAAGTTGACCTCTGACTTCTACACATGAACTCTGGCATATGCAACCAAACACAACACCTGCATACACACATACACATATACACACACTTAACACATATACACATATACATACACCTTCACATATGCACACATGCACAATACACATAAAAATTTCAAAACATTTTTTAAAGGAACACAAATTAAGTCTTATGTGATGATGTATTCTTTCAATCCCATGACTCGCAAGGCTGAGGCAGGGGCATCTTTGTGAATTCATGCTCAGCTTGGTCTTCATGGTTATTTTAAGGACAGCCAAGACTACACAGTGGAACCTTGTCTCAACAAACAAAAGGGTAAACTCTTTGTTGTCTTGCATTTTCAATCTTTTTAATGATGACTTTGGCTTTAATTTTTTTTTACCTTCTGTGGAACTATTCTAACTCAATCAAGACTAACAAACCAAATAGCAACTTTGGGTTAGAGACTGCATGGAAGAAAAAAAGCCAGCAAGAAAAAGTGACATGCTGCAGGAAGCTCAGCTGCTTGAGGTCCCACCCTTACCAACATCCAAGTTAGGCACAAAACAGAGTCCCCTACACAAGACATAAGCCTGCCCTGACATCATGAGAGTCTGAATTCTCAGGCATGAGGAATTGGTTCAACCTTCACTCTGTTCTGAAGGTTTCTCACCTCTCTTATCCCATAATCACTAGTATCTGCTGGCAGCCGTGATTCACAGAGAGGTGATGCCACCAAGACTCCAAGAGGGCCCAGACATGGTCATTAATCTCATGCCCAAGTCACTGATTTGAGTGACCAGGGTCAACTGGCATTATGTAATGGGTGTCTCAGAAGTTGAATTAAAAACAGAGGCATCCCAGGGCAGAGGAGCCTCACAAGACGGTAACAGACGGAAAAAGAAGCCATGTGCCACTACTGTATCAGAGATGGAAATGGAATCCAAGATCAAAGTCAAGATTAGACAGAGGGAGAGGTTAGGAAAGATGCAGAAAGAAAGATGGGGAGCAATGGAATAGGATACAATACCACACACACACACACACACACACACACACACGCACACACGCACACGTGCGCACGCACCCATGCACACACACGCACACACATGCACACACGCACACACACACACGCACACGCACATGCACACACAGACATGCACACACACGCGCGCACACGCACACGCACACGCACACATGCACACACACGCGCGCACGCGCACACGCACACATGCACACACACGCACACACACGCACACACATGCACACACACACACACACACGCACGCACACACGCACACACACACTGGCATTCTGAAAAAGCCCCTCTCTTCCTTACAGAGCTCCCTTTCATTTACTGTCCTCCTCTCAGTGTAGTAGGAAGAATGAGGTCCGGGTGTCCAGAAGACCCAGACTTCAGACCTTTCTAGCCGTGATCCTCTCCCAGTTTATCTCAGCTCTCAGAAAGCAAAGAGCCCGGGGGAGGGGATTCTCCTCCTAAGCTCTTTTGTAGCACAGTCCTTTGCTTTCTTCCCTGTCATGCGGCTCTTGTTCTTACCTAGGCACCATTACTACTCTGTCTGCATATTCCATTTTATCCTTTCTATAGAGAGACCATCGTCGAATGTTAGACCTGAAAGAGTCTTTTTATCTGTGCTCAAATAAAAGTTATCTATAACTACCTACAGAGAGCATGATGGTTCGTGGTGGAGATCTGAACGTCTTCCCCTGAACTCAGAAACAAAAGAAAGATGGCCAGGATCATCACTTCTATTCAACACCGCAAGGAGGTCATAACCTATGCAATAAGGGAAGGAAATAAAATGAACAGTACAAAGCAAAGGGAGGCTCAAAATGCTCATTATTCACAGATGCTAGGATGGTATGCAAAGAAAATCTAAAAGAAGCTGAGAATAACACCAGCAACCAAAACCCCCGAAATGAATTATTTTAAATCCCCGCTTTTAAATCATATCAAAAGGCATCAGATTCCTAGGAATAAGTCTTTTGAAAGGTTTATAAGATCTTTACAATGGATAGAAATTAAAGAAAATTAAGCAGCAATTTCTTCCACAGATTGATTTATATAATGTACTTCCAACCTACAATCCCTGCAGGCATTAGGGGAGCAACTGAGAGGTTGATTCTCAAATGTATCTGGAGACACAAAAAGTCTAGAACAGCCAAGACAATCAATAAAAAAATAAAAGAAGAAAGATGGAAAGACTGGATTGACAAATCGAAATTACTGAAGAATTGCATTCATTGTAAAACTACAATATGGGGGAAACATGGAATTAGTGCCAAGATAAATAATAATTCATCAATGGACCAAGTAGAGAAGTCATAAAAGGAACACGCAAGATATCTGGATGGCAACAGAAACTGCCCTTTAATCAAAAAGATTTGGGCTCTAGGTAAGTAAAGAAATTTCGTCCATTTTTGTTTTTTTTTTTTACTCACAGAAACTCAACGCATAAAAGAAAAAAGAAAGAAATTCCAGATAGATGTCAAAGACAATGATTGTATAACCTTGTAAAAGACAATGATTTTATTACAAAAGAAAAATAATAAACTACATTTCATCTAAATTAAGTCTATCTTCTTACCAAACTATCAACTGCAGATTAAGAAGGTGTCTACAGTGAGTGCATCTGGCCAAGCACTCCCATCCTGCCTCCCGTCTTTTCATACTCCATCGGTTGTTTCTTCCACTTTACTCTTTTGCTTTCATCCTTTCAACCCCTAACACTAGATAGGAGAGGAAAGAAAAAGATGGAAAAGAAAAGAAAAATCCCTGAATAAAGTCCAGGGTCAGAAAGGGGATGAGGTTATTGTTAGACTACTTCCTGCTGATTGGGGCTATCTAGTTCCTTGTGGAAAGTTTGATCTTCGCTGTCCGAATATTTAACAACTTTCTTTCTTTCTTTCTTTCTTTCTTTCTTTCTTTCTTTCTTTCTTTCTTCTTCTTCTTCTTCTTCTTCTTCTTCTTCTTCTTCTTCTTCTT
>JADRCH010000209.1:2178685-2218236 GCA_019843965.1 Rhynchomys soricoides | reverse complement strand
CTCCTCCTCCTCCTCCTCCTCCTCCTCCTCCTCCTCCTCCTCCTCCTTCTCCTCCTCCTCTTCTTCTTCTTCTTTTCTCCTTCTCCTTCTCCTCCTCCTCCTCCTCCTCTTCCTCTTCCTCTTCCTTCTTTTCACTTGATCAAACAAACCTTGAACAACAAACAACAAACAACCCAACAACAAACACCTACCTATCAGGGCTTTAGCGTTTATATCTCCTTTGACAAACCCCAGAATTCCAACATCGCCCAGTCTCAGAAACTATCTGCTGCTGGCAAAATTACACCTCTGCTAGAGCACCAAGCAAATCACATCACAGCAAGTCCACCAGTAAGTCAGCCGCTGTGGACCATGAAGAGCAGCCCTATAACCCCACACTAAGGATTAAAATAAAAACACATTCTTACCTGTGTGTTTGAAAGAAATGAAAATTCTCACTACACACCCAAGCTATAAAGAACTAGGACAAATCTGGCTTAAGAATAGAAAATGTAATGCAAAATGGACAGAATACAGGAGTAGCCATTTTGCTAATGAGGACCTAGCATAGGAGCATTGCTTAACATCTGCCATTAATCAAATCAAACACTATGCTGAGACACATTACTATACCTGCCAAGATAACTAAAATGAAGTGTGTGTGTGTGTGTGTCTGTGTTTGTCTGTGTGTGTGTGTCTGTCTGTCTGTCTGTGTCTGTCTCTGTGTGTGTGTGTGTGTATGTCTGTGTGTGTCTGTCTGTCTGTGTCTGTGTCTGTGTGTGTGTGTGTGTTTCTGTGTGTGGCAATAATGTGACATGATTGTGAATCCCATGTATTTCTGGAAGAAGTGTAACTCATATAACCACTTTGGAAACTTGACTAGAGGATCTTACATCCACTCTGTGGCCACCCAGCCCAATCTTAGATGCAAACTCAAGAGATATGAATGCATATGTCAAAAAATGTACAAGAATGCAAATACAGTCTGCATTTGGGAAAAAACAGATGTCCTTTAATTATAGATATCCTTAATTACACACCAATTAAAGAGTTTGAGTATAGCTAGCCCATAACACTATACAAAGCAAAGATGCCCACAAGAATAAATGGTAGAGACAAAATGCCAAGTGGTATAAATCCGACTCTGAAGAGAACAAACTGTAGAGCAAGTACCTTTGCCTTTGTACTAAGGAATCTGTGTTAGAAATTGCTCGGAAACTGGGTGTCTTGAAAACAACAGATATTTCCTGTTACTTAATTTCTGCCTGTCAATAATTCAGATGACGCTCAGTTGGATCTTCCAGCTCAGTTTCTCACAAGCTTCCAATCAAGATGTCACCCAGGCTACTATCATCTCCAAACTCAACTTGGAGATTTGCATCCAAGCTCACACCTACAGCCACTGGGTTCCAATGCGTCACTGTATGATATCCATAGAACCTCATCAACATAGCAATGGGCTTTATCACAATAATGAAGAAGAGCCAGAGAGAAAGGCTGCAAAATAAAGCTAAAGCCTTTACAGATTACCGGGGAATTGATTTCCCATCTCTCTGTGTTATCATTTTTATAATTGAGCTAGTGGGCATAGTCTATACCAAAGGGTAGAAATTCAGAAAGACACAAGTATCAGACAGAGACCATTGGAGCCACATCAGAGCCCCATGTAAGCAGTTTCCTGCCACACTGCATTAGTCTACTTAAATGAATCTTAAGAATAGGTAAAGCTTGGTACAAATCAAAATATTGATCATTTCTCAGTAGAGGCAAGGGTCACAGAAAGCTTTCTGGGGCCCTATGTCTTCATCTTGTTTGAGTAGTGAGGGAACATCAGTGTAATCATGTATTAAAAACTCCACTGAAATGCACAACAAAATTCTGTCACCTCTAGCTGCATTTCAGAGAATTGTTAATTTACGTTGTGGTACACACGCACATGAAAATAGGGGGTTTTTGCACGCTATTGAATATACGCTGGTATAAACTCAAGTTAGATTGTTATAACTTTAAAATATTAACTAAAACTAACAGAAAATAGCTACATAATGCACATTGATCATCCCTTATCTAAAACACTTGAAATCAGAAGTACTATTGTTTTTTTTAGTTTTGAATATTTGCATATATATAATGAATTTATGACAGGGATAAGGCATAAACACGAACACAGAATTTATTCATGTTTATGCATTTTATATCATGTTTTATATGTGTTTTACATACAGCCAAAATGTAATGTTATAGATATTACTTCAGAGTCTTGTGCATGAACCAAATCCATACAAGAGGCACCATGCCTGCACTCACATGTTTTAGAGTTTGTAGCATTTTGGATTTCAAGTAGTTGGTGATAATAATCACACACCATTGTGAATATATTTAATACCACTAAACAAGATACTTTGAAATTGTTAAAACCAGACAGATACAGGTCAGTGGTAGACAGCTTGTCCAGCATATACAAGGCTCTGGACTCCACTCTCAATACCAAACAGGGATTAATAATGGTACATTTATATTGTGTGTTTTACCATAATAAATATACTTTAAATATGCATTCTCACATATGTGTTTATACACATACACATCAGTAAAAGCAATAGAGAAAAGAACCTCTCTTTTTGGGGGGGTTGGTTTCACCTTTTTTTTCATACTTTATTTATATTTCAAATGTTTCCCCCTTTCCAGATCTCCCCTTAGGAACCTCCTCATTCCCTCCTCCCTCCTCCTGCCACTATGGGGGTATTCCCCACCCACCCACTCTCATCTTCCCCCCTTGGCATTTTCCTATACTGGGGGATCTAACACCCTAAGGCCCAAGGGCCTCTGCTCCCCTTGATGTCTAACAAGACCCTCCTCTGCCGCATATGTGGCCAGCACCATGGGTCCCTCCATGTGTATTCTTTGGTTGATGTTCCAGTCTCTGGGAGCATCGAGGGGTCAGGTCAGTTACCACTATTGCTCCCTCCCTGGGACTGCAAACTCCCTCAGCTCCTTCAGTCCCTTCTCCAAGTCCTCCATCTGGGACCTCATATTCAGCCCTACGTTTGCTGCGAAGTGACTCTTGGGTATTTCGAACTTTGGTGCTAATAACCACTTATCAGTGAATACATACCATGTTCATTCTTTTGTGACTGCATTACCTCACTCAGGATGATATTTTCAAGTTCCATCCATTTGCCTGCGAATTTCATGAAGTCGTTGTTTTTAATAGCTGAGTAGTATTCCATTGTGTAAATGTACCACATTTTCTGTATCCATTCCTCTGTGGAGGGACATCTGGGTTGTTTCCAGATTCTGGCTATTATAAATATGGCTGCTATGAACATAGTGGAACATGTGTCTTTATTACATGTTGGAGCATCTTCTGGGTATATGCCCATGAATGGAATAGCGGTGTCCTCAGGTAGTATTATGTTCATTTTTCTGAGGGTCCGCCAAACTGATTTCCAGAGAGGCTGTATCAGCTTACATTCCCACCAGCAATGGAAGAGTGTTCCTCGAGAAAAGAATCTCTTAGCCACCACCTTTTTTCTCTACCTGAGAATTTAAGGACTAAAAAGATGAATTGGATTCTGGAAGATCAAAGAGCTAGATGTTCATGGTAGAACGATCCCATAATGCTTCTCCCTGCCACAAAGAGCTGTCTCCTTCACCCAGCCAGCATGCAGGCATGTCCACTCACACAACCATGCTCAACTTCTCTCTCCGGTACTAGTACCATCTCAAGATAAGTGCTACTTGAGGCAGGAGATTACATCTGTTTTAAGGTGCCAGGGTCACATAAGAAAAAAAATCTCTACTATGTTAGGAACCTCAGAACAGGTTCCTGGCTGGAATTAAGCTCCTTTAATCCTGGGTGCTTATAAACAATGTGTAATTAAAATGCCAACTGTTGTGACTTCAGCTTCCAATTTAGGAAAGCATAGATATCATCTGAGTCATAATTCAAGTGTGTCACTGAGATAGAAAAAGTTTTGTTCATATTGAGAAAGTGCACATGGTACATACAGCCATTTAAGAATATTGTAAGAAGACAGACATGAGGTTGTAACCTCCAAGGTGCATCATACCGATTTTGAGCACCAACATTCCCATAGTAGGTACTAAGATGCTTACTCATTTTGTCAATGAAGACATCCAAATGCAGAAAGTATAATCATTTGTCCAAGAGCCTATAACTATCGGAGGCTGAGCCAACATTCAAACCCTTGTTTAGTTCACACAAAGCTGATGGCGTTAACTAACTCCTCATATGACTCCCACATGGATCACTTCAAATAGAAGAAGCTTTAAAGTCAATTAGTGGTTCTCTATAGGCCAGTCATAAATGGTTCTAGTAGGACTGTTATAACAGGTCCAGTAGCTTCTACCAATAATCATTTGAGTTACTATACATCCCAAATATGGCTACTAATTAAAATACACACACACACCTGCCACAACAATATAATACCAGAGCTCTAACCAACAAGGTGCTCAGCCAAGTCAGGCAGATCCACTTTGCAGACCAACTAGAGAGCTGCCTAATCCTAAGGCCTCAAGTGCAATGGGGAGAGGGGGGCTTGAATCCAAGCAGCAAACACTACAGACCCTGAGAGGAGCCAAGTTAAAGCTCATTAAGGTGACAGCCACGAACAGCAGGTTCCTATAGACTGCATGTGGCCAATGGAGAAACCAAGTGGGAACAGCAGTTCCCAGAGATGGCCCATGGCAAACCCCACAGCATCAGAGCCTGAGAAACAGAGAGCTAATGCAGGAACAGAACCACATAAGCAATAGCGGCAACCAAGCCCTGTGCCACACAGCCTTAGCCATTTGCTCTGGGCTGCCTATTGTCTTCTTTACCATTTTAAGGCTCACTTGTTATTTATTCATTTAGCAGCCAAAGCTGGGTAAGAAAAGTCAGAAAAACAACAGTTTAACCATCAGAAGCCTGGTTTCTTGCTTTTTTGTTGGTTGGTGGTGGTGGTTTTGTTTTTGATTTCCTGGAAAAGGGGCGGGAGTACTATCCATTATTTGTAGACCTAGCCTGGTCCTTGGATAAACCATGATACGAGACAGAGAATGTCTTAGCTCACTGCCACCCCACAGGCACGCCTGTGTAAAGGGGATATGGGACAGGCAGAGAAGGAGGGAGCTGAGAGGAAGACTGAAGTAGAACAGGGAAGACAGGAGGGGAGTGTGAGAAGCTGGGTTCTGGTCAGGGGAGCAAGGGAGAGGTGCTAGCAGGGGAGCCTAGTAGAGTTCTCAAGCAGACATGCATAGATAAGTATACACCTCATGCACAAGTTTGCCTGTCCGCCATCAGACCTGGGTCCAAATTACTATCATAAGGAGTCCCTGCTCATTCTCTAGTACCTCCTCAGTGACACACATGCTTGATTTCCTTATGACATCTATTACATTAACTATGAATGTTTTATTTTATACATGTACCTGCATATATATATTATATACATATAATATATATATATGCAGGTGTGCATATATATATATATATGCACACACATATGTGCACACACATACTCTCACTCACACACTCACATACAATAACTCACTAATACACTTACACACACACTCATACTAACTCACTAGTTCATTCACAAACACATATTCATACTCACTCACACGTTCATTAATGCACTCACACATACTCCTTAATCCAGTCACATACATTGACACACACTAAAACTCACACACACATTCACACTTACACACACTCACTCATACACACTAACTCACCAATTCAATCACAAACACATATCTTCAGTCATTCACACACTCACTAATGTACTCACACACATACACACTAACTCACTAATACACTCTCACACATTGATACTCACACATACATATTAAAAGACTCACACACTAGCTTACTAGCACACTCCCACACTAATACACTCACACACTAATACATGCTAACACACTAATATACTCACATACAAACAGTGGGGAGAGAGAGAGAGAACTAGAAGCTGCTTAAGAGCACAGTTCACATCTTCTGCCTCTAAGTCATGGCTCTGCCACTTTTCTGTGTAACCCCAGGAAGGTTATTTAACTTCCTTCATCCAATGTCCATGGAGATTTTCAGAGTATCAAATGAGAACTACATAGTACAGAAGAGGTCTCATAAAAATTATTCATTTTCATTTGACCCACGTTGAGCAGGGTCAGAGTCCAAAATCGATAATCCAGAGAGACAACTTGCTCCTCCTCCTCCTCCTCCTCCTCCTCCTCCTCCTCCTCCTCCTCCTCTTCCTCCTCCTCCTCTTCCTTCTCCTCCTCCTCCCCCCCTTCTCCTTCTTCTCATGGATGAAGTCTGCTCCAGCATCCCCTGGTTAATTATGCTCTACGTTCAAGGATCCTAACAGAAAAATCCTAATCTTGGGTATTCTGTGGGTCTTTCATCCACCTTAGCAGTTTCAATCTGCTCCTATCTTCCCTCCCCCCCCCTCCTCTCATGCTGCCTGATGCAATGATGCTACAATCCAGTCTCTGTGACTTGGTGAAACGTTTCCATGGTGATGAGCAATGATGTCATAAAGGAGGGATTGTTGCAGGGTTGAATGAAATCTGGCACCAGATGGACCTGCCTCCTTACACAAGAGGAGAGGGAAATGATGTGTGTGGGCACCCCCAGAAAATGGGAAACCAAATCACTCAGTGGATGGCGAGGAAGGAAAGGCCCAGCCCTCTGCATAGGACACTGGCAGCCCAATTTGGAAAAGAACATATTAAATGGACCTTACCAAGATGAAAATCACTTTTAATCCAAAGAATCAAAGCAAAAAGCAAAGAGGCACAGCATGGAGAGACAAACACCTTCTGGTCTAGAAAGACCCAAGATGACAGTAGCCTCATCCACCAAAGTGTCAAGTAGCAAATAATTACGGAATTAAAAAGCCAGGGACTCTTCCTGACCAGAAGCTTAAACTTCTGTGTGTCTTGTTTAAAAAACCTACAAACAGAAACCAGAACTCTCCTCATCATGCTTTGAGTATGCATGCAGCAGAAAACAAATCTTACCAGGAAAACATAGCAGGAGTCTATGGCCAAACTACCTAGAATGTGCCCCGATCTCAACTGATCCCAGAAGCTAAGCAGGGTCGGGTCTGGTTAATGGTTAACACATGGAAGGAAGAGAATGCTTGTAAGTAAAGCCAGACATGTTACCTTGGCAAGATCTGGTCAAAGCCATCATCATCTCTGGCTGGATCTTTCTCTGCCCTTGATAGTTCAGCATAACTGTGTGATGACTATGCAGTGAGTGCCAAGGAACAGGCCCTTTCCGTAAAGGGTTTTGCTTGATCCTACAGGAGCGTGTAGGGGCTGGAGCTGCAGACAGTGCCATGGTGATCTTTTCATGTACAAGTTGGTTTTCCAGAAATGTTCCTCTTCCAAAAAGTTCCAGTCCACAGCAATTGCCAAGTCCATGTACGGTGAATGTACAGTCTACATCATTATTTATGAACTAACTTCAAAGGGAAGTCATTTTCATCCAGGAAACCTGACATACTCTCTTCTGTACCCACACATGCCTAGAGATGGGACAACTGCTCTCTTGTATACTAGAGAGCAGGAGGCAGTATTTTCAGATAGTCTTAACCAAACCACTTAGCACGTTTAAGAAAAAAGCCAGATGGCCGGAGGGCTACATTACCAAGCCACTCTACAGCCCCCAAGAATATCACACTGTCTGTTGCTACGTTGGTATGAATGTGCCCAACCAGGAGCTCACCTCCATAGCTCCTTCACCATAACATCGAGGGACCCAGTGAACTGGGTACTCCTTGACACTCTATCTCCCCAACAGTGAGATCTCTCAGATCAAGCAACTGTGCGACTGTTCCTTACACAAGCGCATGCCCCTGACAAAACACACAGGCCAGGATGAAAGCAAAGCCATATGCCAAAAGTTCAGCAAATCATCTCTGCCAACTTCAAGCATTTGAAAACAAAGCCAATTATGTATTCATAATTGTGTGTGTGTGTGTGTACGTACTTGTATCTACAAGTTAAAGGTCAACTTGCAGTATCATTCCTCAGGAACAGTCTAGCTTTCCAAGACAGGGAGTCACATTAGAATCTGGGGCTTACTGAGTAAGGCTGGCTGGCCAGTAAGCCCCAAAGATCTTACTATCTCTGCTTCCCCAGAGCTTTGCTTACAAACAGGCCTTGCTTCATCCATCAGTTCTAGGGGTCAAACTCAGGTCCTGGGGTTGTCTGGCTTATACATCACCGTACAGACTAAGCCATTTCCCACCCCAAAGAAAGCTGAATTGTTTTAAGTAATTCTGAGTGAATCGAGTGACTAAGTTAATAGACAAGGAGTCTACCTGAGCACCAAAAAGCTGCCATACGCTAAATTGAGACCCTGGAGTTTTACAGATTTGGTTTCCTCTGCAGAGAGATGACAGGAAGCTTGAACTTTGTCTGGGTTACAAATTCCCTGAAGCAGCCAGCAGTACCTACTCTCTGACCCTTGAACAGAAGTGCACTGTGCTTCAGGATGGATCCCTCACAGGACTGTGCTGCTTTCCTGGCCTGACTGTGCATCTTTCAGTCTCACCTTAAAATTGCCCCTCTGGCTGACTGTTCACAGTGCACTCACTCCAGGTTGGGTTCTGGTCAAAGGGCAAATGGACTCATTGCCTGGCCAAGCTGCACCCAATAACGGCCTGTCACCCAAAGCCACTCTGACACTTTTCTCCATGCACCTCCGAGCCCACCCTTGACCCTGAACCTAAAAAGGTCTTCTCAAGTGTTAAGTCAGTAGAGTTCAATGTATTTTTTTGCAAATATATCTCTGAGTACCAGCAAACACCACCACTCTCCTTGTCTGTGACAAATGCTTGACACAAAAAATTCCCGGAGACACACACGTGTTCAGACACACAGAGAACACATTCAAGAGGCCTAGGGAAGCTGAGAAGGTCAGGAAATTGTGGGTGTGCTTTTCGTTACTGAACATCAGAAAACCACAAAAGGAGAAAGCTGGGGTGACCAGGGTAAAGGGAAAAGCTACTGGCTCCCTCAGCAGTGGCATGCCTGTGCTGAAAGTCTATCCTTGTTGCCCAGCAACCAAGAGAAAGCATTTCAGAGAGCAAGGGGCTAATTGGACAAATGAATTAATTAGACATTTCCGGAGTCAATGTAAGTGACAACAGGCTTGGGTGGTCACTGTTCTTGCTAGACATTTCTATGTTTCCCCATCCCTACCTGACCATTGGTCTGGCAAAAAATTGGTCCGGTAGAGAGGAGAGCCGTGTAAGAATGTGTCAGGAGATATTGGAGGTTCCTGTGATGGGTAAACCCTGTGGCCTGGAGACATAGAACTAAATGGAGTTCTCTTTTGGCTCTTGATATTGGATCAGTTTTTGCACTGCAGTATAGGGAAGGCAAGAAAGGAGTAAAGCCCCATTCCAGCACCCCAAAGGTGACTCAATAACCAGTCTCCCCACTGTCCTATGGGGTTTCCCTTTGTTGTATTTAATGCCAGCAGCTTCCCATGAAAGCAGATAGACTAGGGGAGCTGTTAGGGAGTTTGTGTGGGAAATGAGATGTTTTGTTGGCGGCTGCTTTTCCCCCTTGCTCTGCTCTGCTTCCCCCGTGTTGGCTTCGTTTAATTACAGCAGACCCCCACTGCTTGCTCTAATGATGGAGGGGACCTCTACTGTGCAGGAGAGAGAGCAGGCAAGAAGCACTGCTGGTGAAAACAGATCAGGCAGAGGGAGAGCATGGTGGCCAGCAATCTCCAGAACCAAAAGGACAGGGGCAATGTGGACTTCCACTTCTTGTAGCAATTTCTGCTGGTTCCCCCATGGGAACTGCTGCACCTCTCTGAGCCTCTGTTTTCCTTCCTGCCATGCAGGGAGACAGCATTTGCCAATGCACTGTGACTGATCAATGTGACTGCTATTTAATTACATCTCTCCCTATTCAGCATGACTAAGGTCTGTCTATGATTAAAGAGCAATATGTCATTAGGCCATGCCTCTGTGACCCTGACTCCACCCTCATTTCTACCTCCTCTGGTACACACACACACACACACACACACACACACACACACACTGGTCCACCCAACCCCCCTGCTCCTCACCTAGAAGAAACATCCACATCTGAGTAGTTTAAGAGAACAGGAGCATAGGTGTGCCCAATGAGGAAAGAGGAGAAGCTAAAGTGGCTTTGTACCTAGCATCCAGGTGAATTCAGATCAGGTGAGTCTGCGTGAGACACGTTGTGGTCTCCAGCCACACCTTGTAGTGCTGGGCCTGGCTACTGAAGCCTCCAGGTCTTGTGTTTCTCTTTACCACAAGGCTCACCTCATTAAGTCTCCATGAGGAATGAATCAGATGCTGGAGAAGGCTACACTCCATGTCAGGCACACACTAGGAGCTCAATAAGTGCTATCCAGCAATGTTATTAAATCAGAACACGTTAGAATGAAATAGAGCTGATTTCCTCACCTCCAGCCCCTTGGTCTCTCTCAACTCCCACTTCAAGCTTCGACTTCTATATGATTGACATAGGAGACTCAACAGCCTTACATCCTAAAAGGTTTTTGTTTGGTTGGTTGGTTTGGTTTTGCCTTGTTTTGTCTCTGCCCTGGAGCTAAACACAGCATGAGTCCTACAATCTCATTCTGTTCCTCACAGTCTCTCTTCATCCATAAAGTAGGAAGGGACGCATTCCAGCTCTTTTTTTTCTTTTAAATTTTAATAACTTTTATTAATTTTGAGTTAGTATATATACTAAGTGATGGGCTTCATTATGTCAACTCGATAAATGTTTATAATTGTACTTATATTAACCTCTCTTCTATCTTCTGACATCTTTCCTCCATCCCTTTGTTTCCTTCCTCTCCCAAATGGTCTCCTTTCCAGTTCCACGTTGTGCACGTGTGTGTGCATGCGGGAGGGCGTGCGTGCGTGCGTGCGTGCGTGCGTGCGTGCGTGCGTGTGGCAGAGGGGGGAGGAGGGACATTCTACATATGAAAGAAAGCATGTGATATTTCTGAGTGTGGTTTATTTCCCTTTGACATGATGGTTTATAATACCATCCATTTTTTTTCTGCAAATTATATTATTTTGTTCTTCCTTATGGGTGAATAAAACTCCATCGTGTATATTTGCCACATTTTATTTATTATTCGTCTGCTGATGAATGTCTATGCTTATTCTGTATCTTGGTGGTTGTGGCTAGTGCTGCAATAAACATAGATGTGTCTATATTTCTGTGGTGTGATGACTTAGATTCCTAGGGGTATTTGCCTTTGAGTAGTAGAGCTTAGTCTATTGGCAGTTCTATTTTAGGTTTTTCTTTTTTGAGAAGCTTCTATGCGTTGTACTAATTTACATCCCCTTAGCAGTGTCCAGTAGTTCTTTCCACACTTCCGTCTACATCTCCTTAGCATTTGTTATTACTTTTTTCTCTTGATGGTAGCTAATCTGATGGAGTGAGATAGAATATTAATGTGGTTTTGATTTTTAGATTCCTGCTGGATAATGATGTTGAACAATTTTTCATATATTCAAATTCTCAAAGAAATATAATTGGTGTCCCAGCTCTTAAAGTTGCTGAGATGGGAACTGAGAAGACACAAGGCAAAGTCCCAAGATCAGTATGTCGAGGACTTTCAGTAACTATGGATTCCTGACTCCCAGGACTTTGCTTTTGACCCTACTGTTGGTTAGCTTTCAAGTTCCCAGAAAACCAACAGCAAAGTAGAATTGTACTTTGTCAGCTCCAAACAAAGTGTGGAGACAGAGGAATCTTCTTATCGGATTTTATAAACCAATCATGGTAGGACTCTGTGGTGGCCCAGGGGCTCGTATATTTGAATTCTTAGACACCTTGGAGTAGAACTGTTCGAGAAAGATTAGAAGGATTGGGAGATGTGGTCTTGTTGAAGTAGGTGTGGTCTTGTTGGAGTAGGTGTGGTCATGTTGGAGTAGGTGTGGTCTTGTTGGAGTAGGTGTGGTCCTGTTGAAGGAAGGGTGCCACTAGGGGTTGGCTTTGAGGTTTCAAAAGCTCACCACAGGATCAGTCCCTTATTGTCTATCTGCTGCCTCCAGATCAGGATGTGAAGCTCTCAGATACTGGTCTATTGCCTGTCTGCCTCCTGCCATGATGGTAATGGACTAACCCTCTAAAGCTATGAGGAAGCCAGTAAGCAGCATCCCTCCATGGCCTCTGCATCAGCTCCTGAATCCAGGTTCCTGCCCTGCTTGAGTCCCTGTACTGACTTCCTTCAATGATAGACTATGATGTGCAAGTGTAAGCCAAATAAACCCTTTTCTCCCCAAATTGTTTTTGGCCATGGTGTTTCAGCAGACCAATAAGAACCCTACCTAGGACAGACTGCATATTCAAAGAATAATTGCCTAGACAATCATCTTGTCCTTTAATGGCAATGATAAAAAGTCTGAGAAACATGCACTCAGTGGTAAAATACCTGTGTCTTAAGCTCAGCACTCTGTAAGCTCCCCCTATACATTAATCTCATGATCC
Organism: Rhynchomys soricoides; assembly: GCA_019843965.1. Classification (NCBI taxonomy): domain Eukaryota; kingdom Metazoa; phylum Chordata; class Mammalia; order Rodentia; family Muridae; genus Rhynchomys; species Rhynchomys soricoides. Next base: position 2,205,738 of record JADRCH010000209.1, on the reverse strand, counting down.
TCTTCCAGGGATGAAGGAGAAAAAGAATGGCTAGCAAAGGGATAGGAAAAGCAGACCTCAAGGAAGAGCTGGAAAATCCCAGTGCTTGCTGGGAGAATGAGAAGAGAATTCAGCTGCCTTAAGAGAGACAGAATGGTGGGAATCATCTCCTAGGTGTTTAAGAGTTTTGATTTGATGAAAGAGTCAGACTTAGATAGTAATGGTAGCTTCAGAACAATGTATGTGTCATTAATACTACTGAATTATACACTTTAAATGGTTCAGATGACAATTACATAGTATGCATTTTTAAGACATGGAAATAAAATAATATTAATGTGGGGGAAAAGAACAAAGCAGCGATCTTCCCATATTCCCTTTTACCAAGCCAAAGAAAATCTTGTTAGAAGCATTTGACCAACAGAGATTGGAGTCAGCTGTGGGTGAGAGCCCTTTGCTCTTACCTTATAGACGCTTGTCAAAGCTCAGGTAGGAACAAGCTAAGAAATAGATATCTCTGACCATTGGTGTCAGCCCATCTCTACCTGACAGTGGCAAAAAAATGGGCAAACAGCACAGGTACGAATTTTAGATGTTCCAATCTCTAAAACACCTCTCAAAACAGCCCAGTGTGTACACAACACCTTCATTGGCCATTAGACAATCTAACTTAAAATGCAAAGGCTTCCAAAAAGCTATTGAAGAAATAAGAATGAAGATATAAGACTCCTTTCCTTAGGATGTTCCCTAGGGACAGTTAGGATGGAAGAAGCTGTGCAGCAGAGGTATGTTGTGGGGGAGGGGGGGTGTCACAGTGGCTGAACACAGCCCCTTGCACCCCTTGCTTTCTTTGTTTTGCTTCAGGCAAATGGTTGGTACAGACTCTCAAGATGAAATGTAAACCAAGCTCTGAGGTATTTCAGATCTTCTCTGAAGTTCCATCCCTCCCTAAATGTTAGCCCACGGTAGCCCTGAACTTCTGGCTGTAACTGCATAGGGAACAATGATCTAATCAGCACACAGAAAGTCAGAACAGACTATAAAAAACAAGAGGATAAAGTTTCAGCTAAAATCTGAAAACAGGATAACAAGCAATCTGTCTTAAGAACGTCAGGACAGTTGAGCACAAGGTGCGTCGCTGTGTATGTGAGCATTGTCTGCCCCAGTTTTGAGTCACCTGCTGTCCTTTGAAGGTGTGCTCTCCCATCCTCCTACCATCCACATCCCCTTTGAAGGAACATTTAAAGGGACTGGATAATTCTCTGTGCTTTCATCAGTACCTGTTAATTTGTCTCTTTAATAGCCATTCTGTGTAGGGTGTAATTTTGAGTATATCTTCCTATACACGTTAACCATTTCTCTGTCTTTTTAAAAAATTCATGTGTATAGTATTTTGTGTGTGCATGTTATATGTACTTGTGTGAACTTGCGCACATGTGCATGTACCTATGAAGGCCAGAGATGGACATCAGGTGTCATCGTCAATCACTCTCTACCTTTATTTTATGAGACGGGCTCTCTCCGTGAACCTGAAGCTCTGCTGACTGGCCAGAGAGTTTCAAGAATTCACCTCTTCTACCTCTCCACAACCCATCACTAGGGTTACAGCTCCATGCTGCTGTACATGGTTTTTCATATGCTGCTGAGAATGAGAACTTAAGTCCCCAAGCTGGCGAGGCCACCAGTCTATGCCCTAGGGGAGGCATCTCTCCAGACTCCTTGCATGTCTTCATTTGGAGAACACATTCCGATCATTCTCCCATTTTAACTGGACCGTTCAGTGGTTTAATCATTGAATTGTGTTTCTTGCACACCTGAGTATAAATATCTGAATAATTCTCAATTTGAGCTGCTATGGAAAAGAGTGTCAGGGTTCTTCTAAAACTAGGAATTGAACTAGGTATGATCTAATATACCTACTACAGGTCATTTATTTATCCAAAGGAAATAAAATTAGTATACCAAAGATATACCTATATTCCCATACTTACCATTCCTTACACCAAATGTAAGGAATCAACTACTGCGCCCAACAGCAGATGAATGGAAAAAGAAACTATGGTATATGCAATGGACCATGATTTAGCCACCTGCAGCAATGGGAAAGGAACTGGAAGACATTATCTCGAATGTGTCTGTCACATGCTCTCCTTCCTACATGGAAGCTAAAAATGTTAATTCCTCAAGGAAAAAGGCATCTAATACAGAGCCAGGGAAAATAAGAGGAGAGCAGAAATGCAAAAGTTGAATAACAGCTGAAATACAGGTAAAAGAAGGGGTAATGACCAGGATTCTGCATCACATGGGGTGACTACAGGTTACATAATTTATCATACCTCTCAAACCAACTAGAAAAGAGACGTTTCCCCACACAAACAAAAGGTATACACACAAGAAGAGAGGAATGATCATCATCCTGACCTGACTGTCACAAGTCACACTAGGGTACAGCGTTACTGCACTGCACTCCAAAAGTAAAAACAATTGTTGTCAACTGAAAAGTATTTCTGAAATGGAGTTGTGAATAGCTAGTATCTCAGATGAGAGACAAATGAAAGGTTGTGGATAAATCTTGGCTGGTTCCTCTGACAAGTGCTGGACTGTGCCCTATACAGGAGGAATTTCTCTGCAAGGCTCTCTCCTCTTCCAACACCAGAGAACTCCAAGGCAGCACACAGTATAGCTTTCTTCTACATTAAAACACAGAGCTCCTAAAAGACTGTAGAAAATGCCTCATGGAGGCACACCCACTGGCAGGGAGGACAGGCTAAGCTTCAGGATCTCTTTATCTGACAATGATGTGTACCTATTTTAGAATATCTCCTACCACTGGGTAGGTACCTTGCCAAGCACTTTAAGCTTACCATTTAGAGAATCAAATAATCATCAAAATAGAGATTGCTACCTTAATGTTGTAAGTGAGATAACGGAGTCCCATAATAGTACCTTGTCGGAAAGCACACAGGTGGTTGCCCCATCATGGGTAGATCTAAGGCTCAAAGCAAGGGCCCTCTGGTCCAAGTGCTCTCAGCTAAGAAAGCCTGTCTGCATCATCACAAGTATCACGTGTTCAAAAGGCACTGGGCTGGGAGTAAGTGTTCTGCACACTGATGCCTGTGCTTCCACCGCCTGGATGATGTGGGAATTCCACAACCCCACACCAGAAAAGAATGTGAGTAGATCATTCTGTATTCTTTCTAGTTCTGAAACATTGTCAACAAATAATTTATACTTTAAAGAGACCTCAAAGAAGACAATTCTTTCTCCAAAGTAATTAATTATGATTCTCACTTTAAAAAACAAAGCCTAAAGTCCTTCCTATTCACCCTCAAAGTTCCATTGCAAATATTAGTAACTCCATAATTTAATGACAGTGGCTTTCCCTTAAATATTCTGTGCACTTGTAGCTTGTAATGTCCTCTCCAATACATGACTTCATGCTGATCCTTGCCATAACACAAACAGGAAAGCCTGCATCTCAAATGCCAGTTAATTTATACCAGCATTGGGTCTCTAGCTGTGGGCGGTAAGAGGGCTGACCTTCAATTTCAGTTTAGCTACCACCAAAAAGATTGCCCTTCAATGTCCCTTTGAACACAGATCCAGACAGAGCTCAGCTCATTTAGGTAACAATTTTAAGTTCTCAGCATGTCACCAGGGTCATTCACAATGGTATCACTTGCACATATATCAGATACTATGTAACAATTACTGACTCAAGTAATAAAAGACACTAGGATTGTTTCAACATGGGCAGGAACCAACTGCATCTACAGAAGACCAGCTATGCCTAGAGCTATACACCACCCACCCACCCACACACACACACACACACACACATTCCTATGCACATACAGACTCCCCACTACTCCTTGTCCTAGGTTCCTGGAAAACAGACACACAGATAAGCCCTTTTTTTTCCAGGTAAACTTTCTTAGGCATCCCTCAATCCACTGCTGCACTCGGGCTTCTTGGCTGAGAAGAATCGTCTGGGGAGCAGAGCTTTCCTCTCCTGCCAACCTACATTTATGTTGCAACAATGGCATTTCATACAATATAATCAACTCTGCCCCAAATTCCATTTTCTAAAAAATGTACAAGAAAGGAAAGGAATCACCAAACAAAACCAGAAGAGGAAAAGGCACTCTTGAAATGAATTCAACTGCAGAGGCTCATGTTCCTGTAGGCACAGTAGATATTAATAATTCAACAAAATATTACAGTAATTACTATACTCTGTAAAATCACAACAGTGCACTTTAGCACAACTCCTACCAATCTTCCTGAAACTGCCATTAATAAATAAAACACAATCCCCCACATTAAATTTGTTGTTTAAAAGCTAAATATTTTATCAGAACTAATATGTTTTAAATACAGTCTAAACCAAGGAAATCCCCTGACCTATATCTCTCCCCACTTTCAAGTGAAAGTCCATCTACCCAGTTAGGGCAAAAAATTAACTTGAACTCTTCAAGAAAACACAGAGTGGTGGGCCTTGAAGGCCCCTGTTGAGAGGCCTGGGCACCACTCAGCTGGAATGCACTGTGAGAATCAGATTAGGCTGCTCTGGAAAACTGAGAAAGGAAAGAGGTCAAAATTAATTCTTTTAGACCATGGATCTGAAATTCCTCCGTTAGCTTCAGAAAGAGAAGTCATGAATCATTAAAAAAAAAAAAAAAAAGTTAGGGGCAAGCAACAATCAAAAAGATCTATCTAAGTCTAGCTCTGAGTGAATACACTAGAAGCTAAAAAACCCGAAGTACAAGTAACCAACCAATGCCTCACACTGGAGTTAGGTTTCTGAAAATGTGCTGCTTCCTATTGTGAAAGTTCTGGCCATTTTACCTGCTGTACAGCACTTACTGTTTCAGTAAGAAAGAGAGAGAGAGAGAGAGAGAGAGAGAGAGAGAGAAAGGGGGTGGGAGGGAGGGAGGGAGGGAGGGAGGGAGGGAGGGAGGGAACTGCAAATAAACAACCAGGACCTCAACCCCATTTCCTCACAGATAGATGCAAGGCACATGGACATGAACCTGACTGCAGCTGGGCTCAGCTCAGGGATTATACAAAGCCAGGCTGAGCTCAGCTGAGCTGGGCTGGGCTGGCGATGTCCACGTTCTGCTTGTCTCTCAGTGTCCTTGAGGCCAGCATAATCCTGGCAAGTTTTTCTCATGCCGCTGCAGAAATATGTGATAGATGATACAAGTGCGTATGGCTCTTGACGATGACACTTTGGATGGACATAGTGACCGTGTCACAACTCCACCTCTTCTTGTGGCTACCCACGTCACCGGGCTGGGGGAACTGAGAAGGAAGGATGCACTGGGATATGGAAAAGTGTGTATACTCGAAGTATGTAATATTCTAGTATGAAAAGATTCTTATGAACCCAGGTTCTATACAAGACATATTAGTGTATATTTGTGTGTATATATATATATACACACATACACACACTAATAAATTTTGAATAATAATTACCAAGTCAGAGAAGAAACCCCTACCTGCAGAAATTAGTTAATGCAAATGCCTAAGATAAAGAAAGCTACAGAAAAGAGTAAGGAATTGCAATCACACAATCAACTACATGTGCAAACACTCCTTCAGTTCTTCTAGCTCATAGGGTATCCAGGGCGATCCTTTTAAGGTAAATTAAGTATGCCATCTGTCTTAGTTAGAATTTCTATTGCCGTGAAGAGACACCATGACCACAGCAACTCTTATAAAGAGTTGAACTGGGGCTGGCTTACAGTTTCAGCAATTTAGTCCATTATCATCATGGCAGGAAACATGGCAGCATGCAAGCAGACAAGATGATGGAGAAGCAGCTGAGAGTTCTACATCCAGATCAGCAGGCAGAAGGAAGAGAACTGAGACCTCAAAGCCCACCTCCAGTGACACACCTCCTCTATCCCTCCAACAAAGCCACACCTCCTAATAGTGTCGCTGCCTGGTGACCAAGCATTCAAGCACCTAAGTCTATTGGGGACCACTCCTATTCAACCTATCGAACCACCCTCCTAAACATTCCTCAAGTCTACAGGGAGACAAAACTGACCTTTCTAACCCCTTTCAGGTACAGTGTTCCCTGCTACAGAGTCCACGTGATCAGGACATTCCACTGTCTCCCCTTCAACTCTCTACTGTCTTCTCAGCTCATCCTCTGCTTCTCTTCAGCACTCCCTAACTTCAATGTCCCCATGCAGTCCTTGGCATGCCACATACCTCCCCATCAAAGCACTGCAAAGAGCCCAGCAGTGCCAGCTCTGGTACCACACAAACATGTGCTGAACAATGAGCAATAAACGAGCTATATTGTAGTTTTAGAAGTGTAAAGCAAAACCCCCGCCTACTTTTCTGGGTGTGTTTTATGTCTACTGTATTTGAAGAGTAAGAGTCAGTGGTGTACTGTGTGATATCCCCCCACAGTACAGTGCAGACTTTGTCTGAATCTATTGTCAATGCACCAGGTTGTGTCAAAGAAGTACACACCATTCATCTGAACAACATCACAGGATTTCCATAATAGGGGTCTCCTTTACTCACCCTCGTTGGTCCCTGAGGGGAAGGAGGACACCGATATAGAAAAGTAGTAGATGACACAAAAATATAAGCAACCAAAGTTCTTCACAGATACAGGGCACATTGTTTCTGTATCCTAAAGTTTTATGTCCAGATGAACCATCAAGTCAAGGTAAGAGAAAATAAAATTTCAGACTATCTAAATGGTTTACATGCATCTCCTGAGACTGAGTGACCACATGATTTATCCTCCAAGCCAAGATCTTCTGAGAGCTAAAAGAAAATGATTAATATGATATCAGTACAAACACGAACAAGGACAGCCCCACACACACACAACCAAGAATGAAATCTCAGGCAGAGCACAGATCCAAGAGTAAAACAAATGGAAGAAAATGGGCCCAGAGAGAAAGGAATTGGTATGACCAGAGAAAGCAGCTACAATGTGTTAATGAAAAAGTGGAAGTTTCTTCTGTCTATATGGAAAGCAAAACAAATAGAAACACAAGACAGAACAAAATGCCTTGCAAAAAAGTTAGAGCAGCACTGCCCAGGGCTACAAGTCTACAATCCCAGCTACCCAAGACACAGACAACAGGTTCTCAAATAAGGTCAGAACATGTCCTGTCCAATGACACTGGCTTACTAATAAAGGATGGCCTTGTTTTCAATCACACTACTAGATCGTCTTGAAATAATAAAGTCACTATTTTTAATATTTCATTTTACTTTTAATTCACTACAGTCTTGCTCATAATCACTGTATTTCCTTAATACTATCAAAGTAATCTATATACTACCTCATGGTGTTCCATGTAATATGTGTCCCATATGTGTTTCCCACACATGAAACCACACGTTTGGGGTTGTCAAGGTCTACCATGAGGGGGTTCTGCACATGCTGTGTTACTGGGCACAAACTAAATGCTCCCCAAATAATCCTTTATCTGAACGGAAGCAGACAGAGCAATCAATACAGGTCAAGTAGTGGAACAAATGGTTTTTTTTTTTACAAACATCAAATTATCGTCCATCTGGAAATTTTATTATATCAGATGTAACTAGAAATAAAGTGTGCATCATGTTTGGAATACAAATCTCTGGGTCTTCATACCAGAGTGTGTGAGTTGTGTCTTTCACTTGTACTGAAGAAGGTAGAAGAAAAGAGGAGCTATGCTTAGCCTCAAATCTGTCACTAAGGGACTTCCAGCTCCCTGAGGAATGAACAAAAGTTTGGTAAACCAGTCCCTTGTGTTCATGTCACCCAAGTTCCATTCACAATGCACAGCATGTCCTGATTTAGCTGAGTCGTAAGGGGACCCAGAGGATTGCCCCTATTTCACGAATACATAAATGATTGACATTTACTCTGTCTTGCCATGGGACTGCACTTGTTTATACAATTTTTTTTGTTTCATTTTACTGATTGGGGTAGAGGGTGGGACTCAAGACAAGTCAAATATCTTGATTAGCATTGCACTAAAGCAAACAAATTATTGGATGAATTAGTAAAAGGATAAATAGAAATATATTGGCTTAGGTAAGACCAATCTTTCCGTGCTTAAAAGAAGAATTTTCTAATTTTGAAAGTCATAGCTCCTCCTCCTTGCTGATCATATAGCTAATTTTAAACAGGAACACTCACAGCTCTTATTTATAAATTAAGCTCATACACCTAAATGAGTCCCAAGTCCTATGAACCTGAGAAGCAGGTGACTTACTAACAAACGTTCATGTGAATAAAGATCTCAAACCATAAAGTCCCAATCCCAAAGGAACATTCTCACCAACATATCAAGATGTCCTCCCATGATGTGTTCTGAGGCAGAAAAAGCTAATGCTGAGCCCAGTGGCTCCTTCCAATGATAACGAAGCCTAAGAAGAGAGGAATCTTATTTTAGGTAGACTACCACCTCCTAACAGTTAAATGTCCAAATATCAGGGTGTTTGGGCATTGTGAAGACCAAGCACATGTCCGGAATAGGAGCAACTCCTCACCTCTGAGAAATAGAATTAAAAGATAATTTGGATGTGTGGGTCCTCTCCTAGAAGCTGTTGGGTTTCTTCATTCTTGCAGGTACCAAACAAAGAATTCTGGGACTCTTTAGAGAGTATAAATGGTAGAGCCCAGAGAGGGCCTGTGGCAGCTGCTGCTTCCCCTGCTGCTTCCCCTGCTGCTGCTGCTGCTGCTGCTGCTGCTGCTGCTGCTGCTGCTGCTAGATTGCTGTTTTGCTGTTTTGCTGGATTGCTGGTTGGAGATAGCCTGGTGATGGAGACTGGACTTGCCCCAAGGAACTCAACTCCCCAAATCAGCAGGAAGTAGTCTAAAGAGGTCTACACTTCCTTCCTGCTCTAACTTTCTTTCTCTCCTACCTAGTGTTGGAGCAGTTGTAAGAGACTGGGGTGGAATAAAGTTGGAAGAATGGTCAATAACAGAACCCAATAAAGTAGCTCAAGAAAGTACACCAACAGTTAATAGCTCCTCAACTTTTGGCAGGATTGCATGCCACCTTCTTGCCCAGTATGCTGGAATTTTATCTTGCTGGAGCTTGTGAAAGTGTGTGCAGGCTGTCACAATCACTGTGAGCTTGTTTATTTATGGTGGTGTCTTTTTATGTCTGGAAAAGTTTTCTTGATGTCACCACATCTGGCTCTTGTAATCTTTCTACCACTGTCACCCTTCCACAAAAGATCTTTGAGCCTTGGAGTGAGATACAAATGTCCAATTTGGGGTTGAGTAGTCAGTCTACAGTCTTCTGTTCTCTGCATGGTGACCAGTTCTCAGACTCATTGTTAACTGCCCTCTACTTCAAAAAGAAGTTTCTCTGATGAAGATTGAAAAATGTTTTTCTCTATGTGAATATCAAGAAGTCATTGGAAGACATTTTGGTACAATTTAGCAGAGTAATAGTATTGGATTTTCCTCTAGGCCTAAGATCTAGCTAGCCACAGGCCCATCTAATAGTGCCAGGTATATGGTTTCATCTTATTGAATAGGCCTTAGAACCAATCAGAAAGTAGTTGGTTACTCACATAGCTTTAGTGCCACCATGGTACCAATGGACCTATCTTTTTAGGCCAGTGATTGGTGTAGCTTACAACATTCATAGCTGGATGAGACTGAAGCCTTCTTTTCTCCTCCATGCTTAGCACCTTCTAGAATCATGAACCCTCACCATAGGGACAAAGTTTTGCGTTGAATACCAACTCAATGTCTCTGTGTTCTATGATTTAAATATATAGTTTCTTCACCAACAGGGTCATAATGCCAAATTTTAGAGCAGTCCTGGCAATATCCTGTAACTCTTGAGGGCCTATGTTACCCCACTGGGAAATAACACAAAAAAGTAACCCATTCCTGGTTCTGTAGTTTATATTTGCTAGCATGGGATGTCTAAACACCCACAAAATAAGATTCTTTAAGTATGAGAAAAGTTCCTGACTTGATTTGATAGATAACTTTATGTACTAATTTAACTGGGCCACAGGGCACTCAAATATTTGATTGATCATTATTCTGTCAGTGTCTGTGACAGTGTTCCTGAGTAGTGTCAACATTTCTTGTTTGGTTGGGTTTGTTTGTTTGTTTTTTGTTTTGTTTTTTGTTGTTTTGGTTTTTCGAGACAGGGTTTCTCTGTGTAGCCCTGTCTGTCCTGGAACTCACTCTGTAGACCAGGCTGGCCTTGAACTCAGAAATCCACCTGCCTCTGCCGCCCAAGTGCTGGGATTAAAGGCATGTGCCACCACTGCCCAACTAGTGTCAACATTTTAATCAATCAATCAATAATCTGAATAATGCAGATAGTCTTTCCTCACACAGACATGTCTCATCAAATCCACTGAAGGCCCAATAGTAATACAAGGCTGAGGAATAAGGACTTTTTTTCTCTGTGCCTCACTGGTGATCTGGAGCCTCAGTCTTCTCCTACCTCCATGCTTGGTCTTGGTCAAGAATTTACACCATTGTCTGTCCTGCTGCTTAGTATTTAGACTCAGATCAGAACATCTGTTGTCTTAGGTCTTCAGATTTCCAACAAAAAAATTGACTGACTTCTCAGCCACCAAAATGGCTGAAACTAAATCCCCATAGTGAATATGCTGTTAGTTCTGATTATGTAAAAGAGCCACATTAATGACTCGAAAGTGACTTAAGATTTCTCTAGAAACAAGGGTTTTAATTTAAGTCGCTCATTTGGGAGATAATCTCTGGGAAGTCTGATATGAAAGTCAGGGAGTAAAAAATGGATGGAGGATAGACAAAAAGCAAGTTGCCAGAGGAAACAATGGGGGCTTATTCCACTGGGGATTCTGGAAGATTGTTTTGTTTTGTTTTTAAGAAGAGAAAAAAAAAACAGCCCCAGAGTAGTCCTATTCCTCCCTATGTCCACCAGTGACTGAGAAATGGCTTCGATCAAGGCCATGCCCAATTTGACAAAAGCAAAACTCCAGTGGCCACAGAAAGCTGGTGGGCCCTAATAGCCCCTGATGGGTAAACAACCTGTTACTCATATTTGGAAGTCAGGTTAGCTTTCTAATAAATAAAAAATGTTCAAAAATGGATAGGATACTGACAGGATAGCAAGAGATCCAACAGCAAAGATGACAAACAACTTACCCATCTCTTACCTTGGTGGACATAGACTAATATTCTTGACTTAAGATGTAACCTGTGCTAGATACTGTGCGCATCATTTCTAAGACCCCCAAAACTCTGGCAAGTCAAGTATGCTCCTAATTTTGCAGCCAGTGAAACTAAAGCCTAGAGACCTACTCAAGGCCACTGTCACTTGAAGACCTCTCATTAAAAAATTACGTACCAACTTAACTGGGTCATAAGGTGTCCAGATACTTGATTGAATAGTTTATGGGTTGATATTTGAGAAATTTTGAGAAAGCGAACGCTCACCTGTAAGCATGAATAGCACTGACAACACAGCGCAGGAAATGAGGAAGACCTCTGCTGTAGACCTCTGTTCTTCACAGCACAGGAAATGAGGAAGACCTCTGCTGTAGACCTCTGTTCTTCTACTGTCACTCAGAAGTCATGTTTCTCTGTATGGCTAGCTTCACTGTTTCAACAGTCTGACCGTTGACAAGCTTCCCCCACCCCACAGAATTACACCCTAACATGGCGGTTTGAGCTTCCCTTCTAGTCCAATTCTGGAATTAAAAAGAAGTTCCACTCAGTCATTGTTCTCTATTTCCCATTGAAGCAACATCTTAAAAAGAAAAGGCTCACAAGAATACAGCCCACAGAATCAACTAAGCAGGGCTCATGGGAGGGTCCACAGAGGCTGAAGCAACAATCAGGGAACATGTATGGATCGGAGTTAGATCTTCTACATATATGTTATAGTGTTGTAGCTGGGTATTCTTGCAGGAGTCTAAAGAGTGGGAGCAAGGGCTGTCTCTGACTTATTTGCCTACTCTTGGGACCTGTTTGCCTGTTTTTCCTCCTACTGGATTGCCTTGCTTGGCCTTGCTTAGTCTTATTGTAACTTGTTATGCTGTGTTTGGTTGATGTCCCTGGGAGGCCTGAAGGGAAACAAAGGAAGAGCAGATCTAGGGGAGAGGAGAGTTGGAGAGAAGGAACTGGGAGGAGTGGAGGAAGGGGGAAACTGTGATCAGGATGAGAGATGATAGATAGATAGATAGATAGATAGATAGATAGATTGATAGATAGATAGAAAGAAGACAGACAGGAGGAAGGAAAGAAAAGACTCATTTTCTGTACATCTGCATAGTTAATCTGATTCTCACCATCTGCATGAGAACCTACCTACTTAGACACAAAACCAACATAAAGGCTCTCAGGAGGACCAATCAGGCGAGTAGGTCCTTGAGGACCAAAACTAAAAAGCTGAGCTATTCCAGGGACACACACTGGAGACCCAGAGGTAGCTAGAGCAGGCCAGACCCCTCTGCATACCCAAGAAATTCCTTTGTCAACTAGGCAGTATTAAGTATTTGTTCCTACTCCATTCAGTTCAATAAGTTTCTGTTAACTGACCATAAGACACAAGAGAATGGGGAGCCATTGATAAAGAAAGTGCTGTAGAGATGGGAGACACATTTGAGCACCATCTTCAGGTGAATCTACTTGTAGAGACTTAGTTCACCCTCTCACGGTGTCTCTCACTTCCTAAGACTGTGACCCTTTAATACAGTTCCTAATGTTGAGGTGACCAGTCCAACCATGAGATTATTTCATTGCCACTTCATTAACTGTCATTTAGCTACTGCTATGAATTGTAAATAACTGAAAATGCAAGCCCCACGGGGTTCGTAATCCCCAGGTTGAGAACCATTTGAAACAGTTTAACCATCTGACTTCAACTTTCCTGCAGGAAGAGGTAAAACAATCCACCCTCAGGATTAACCTGCCCTGTGGCCAGTCAACAATGCATTCTGGGTCTGCCAACAACCTGTCAAGCAGCGCACTTACAGAGCACTTCTCTTCCTCTTTGAAACATTGTTCTCTTTGGAACAACTCACACTACAACACCGGTTCATTATTTTATTTATTCTCCTGTCTTTCCCAGGGTAACACTCCCTCTAGTGTCTGTCTATGGCTCTCGGGTTCCATTCTTGGTGCCCTAGATGAAGCCCAAAACAGGAATGCAAGCCAGTCACTGACTGGGCAAGGATCGGTACTAAATAATTAGTGCATTTTGTCAACATGATCATTGGGAGGGGGGTGGAGGCTGGCTGCAGATATCTGTGGATATTCTGTTTTCCCACCACACACAGCTAAGAGATATGGAAAAAATTAAGCATAATGGTCCATCCCTAGACTTGGGGACAGTAGCATCTTGACACTGAAGCCTCTGCTTCCCAAGCAGCCCCAGCAACCCAATGTTCTCTTACTTTCTCAAAGCTGCACACTTGACTGAATTTCTTCAAGAAATGTCTTGTGATTCCTGTGAGGTGTAAACACCAATACCCAAGCCAGGAGAAGTTCCTCCCATTTCTTTGAATCCCATAACCCTCCACACAATACAAAGCCCTGGGAAAATGTTTCTCTTATTTCCACTATTTACTGTCAGGCTTATTGATGATTCTAACAAAAATTCTAAGTATAAGTTTCAAGGAGCTGTAGCCCCATCAGCCACTCCATTGTAGGTCTCCTCTACTGTCCCTGTCAGCACTACATACAAATCAGACATCATGGAGGTTTGCATGAGAACAGATAGTACAGGATATGACTGAAATGAGCATCCTACTGATGATGCCTGTGTCTCACAGAGGCTTTCCCATTAGCTCCTTGGCAAACTGTGGGCAAGTAACTCCTTCCTCTGCTTCAACATTTCCCTATGGAAATCAAGAGAAGAATTGTTTCCAGACACAAAAGCAGTACCTAACCCAACTGGAAAATGTCTCAAGTGCTTGGTACATATAGGTCAGATACTTCTTTGAAGCACACTGCCATGTATAATCACATTTAAAATCTTTCAAACTGACCAAGTGAAGAGTGCCCCTTTGTACCGGCAGAAAGAAGGTAACAACTTTCCAGTCCCACATAGCTGTTCAGAAAGAGAGAGGGGATTGAATCAAAGCAGCTGTCTCTCAAATCTACTTTTCACATTCTCTGTCTATCCACTCTCAATAAACCCTGAAGAGGTTTGCAATTGGGATTTAATCCCTCCACAAGTTATTAGTTCACATATATGATAAATCATATGTCATACGATTTACCCATGCAAAATAAGCCCACATCCTACATCATGTGGAATCCTAGTTACCCTGTATAGCTTCAACTCCAGCCTGTCCCCTTAAGCTACATTTTCTTCAGCATTTGTGAAGACACAGACCCCCACTTAGAGATAGACGAAGTTTTATTGACCAATATCCCTGAAAGGCTGGCCTATCCGTACTGCAAATCCCTCTCATCTCAGCCAAGGAGAAAACATTTCCCCTGCTTCCCAGCCTAGACCTAGTAATAAAAATCTACATGTGTAGCCCTGAAGTTCTGAGACTCTGTCTACATTTACTAGAGCACGTTTATTAGCATTCTATAAAGAACAGCATCACCATAAATAATTAAACTCAAACAATCACAACAAACCATCAACTATATTTGATTGACTCACTAATTCAAATAGCCAGGTGATTTACCAAGGCTCCCATCAGCAATTGTTGGTAGGCTACAGCTCACCAACATTAAGGAGCTCATTATTTATTGTTTCGAGCCACTGCAGTGGGTGGACAGAGTGACTGTGGAAATGTTACAGGGTGGATGTGAAGTATCTACCCAGGCTGTGTGCTTAAACACTTGCTCTACTCGCAATGACATTTGCAAATGACAAACACTCTTACAGGAGGTCATGGCACCTTTGTGATGGGAAGATGGCTTTCAGAGGAGGTTCACTAGGGGTGGATCTTTGAGGATTTTAACCTATAGCAAGCTCTGTGCTTCCTTCTTTGACTCTGGTGATGTTTTCAGCCACTTCATGCTCCTGCTGTTATGGACTTAGCTGCCGAGGACACCTTGCCAGACATAGCCACTCCTGCTACCATGCCTTCTCCACCATAATGGAATATATCCTCTGTACCTTGAAGCCTAATGAGTTTTTCCTCCCTTGAACTGTTTCTGTGGGCTTTCAGTTACCATGATGTGAAAAGCAATTTGGGATTGAGGAATCTATTCCAGTCTTGCACACAGCCATTCTAGGTCTCAGTGTACTCTACCTATTAAATGAGTAGTACTAACCTTGCCCAAGTAAAAGCACATGGACACTTCTGGAAGGAAAATGCTTTGTTAATCTAAAGAAATAAGGAGAATATCAAGAAGAAATAGGAAAGTTTATTCTGAGAGAAAAAAACCAGTTGGGGTCCAGCTGTGTAATGATGTGATGATGCTGTGTAACCCTTGTGCTTCATCCCATATTGAGTAATTTGATGAAGCTAGTTCCCAAGAGCACCTCTAACCATGACATTCTTTAGTATAAGATTTCTATAGTATCTCCCACAGAGCTGCTCTCTCCTTAAAGCTCACAGCTTCAAACAAGTGCTTGACAATTAACCACACATCACCCCGTAGCATCTGTCTTGTTGTCATGTGATATTTAACTTTACAGAAGAGCAGGCTCACATCCAAAGCATACAAAAGGGACCTTGAGGCAAATGCTGTCGAGTCTCTGTTTTTTACCTCTCCATCACATCCCTATCAAACCCCAGTAGCCAGAACAATGGCACATGGACCTCAAATGCTCATCGAATGGCTGAACAGCCTGTGCAAGTAAATATCTAATCTCTGAAGCACATGAAAAGTCAGTACCACTGACTCCTTATTTCTATCCTCTGTCAAGTAGAGTAAGGAGCTCATTGAATCTTGTCCTAAAATGTATACATAAGTGGTGAGGAATATGTCTTGATCAGTAAAGTGTTTAGCACATAGCACCACCTTTGAAGGTACTGGTCAGCAATCTCTCTCCCCTAAACATTGCAGGCTGCTGTTGATGCTGTCGATTTCTCTGCAGAACTTGATGGTAAACCCCTATTGCTGAAGACAAAATATGCTTACGAACATGGAGAAATTAATCTAGCACTTGCCTGGAAGCCTCATCCTTAGTGGCTAGCTTTCATGGTGCAGTACACACTGTTAGAAGAGAAAAGTAATCATCAATTTGATTCAACTACAAACTCTGAGAGCGGATACAAGGACCAATCTGGCAAGACATGCCCATTGGTGCAGTAGTGGCCCAAATGTCATAGGAGTAACCAACCATGTTCTGATTGGATTTTAGCACCACTGCACAAGAAAGAACCCATAAATGACACCATTATCAGAGGCAAGAAGCTGTGGCTAGTTAGCTCATGGGTCCTACTACTAGCCTGTTGAAATGACGTTGCACAAAACCTGAGTTCAATACCTAGCATGGACATAAAAAGATAGGCATGGTCTTACCTGTTTATAACCCCAGCACTGGGGAGGCAGAGACAGAAAAATGATAGGAGATAGCTGGCTGGCCAGTCTAATCAATCAATGAGCTTCTAGGCTCAATAAAAAAGCATATCTCAAAAATATAAGTGGAGAGTGATTTAGGAAGACACTCAACATTGCCCCTGCTCTCCCTACATGTACACACATGTACAGGCACCTATATGTGTGCACACACACAGAGATAGACTCACACATGAACATGAGCACACATCCAAAGAAATCCCCATGTGAAATAACAAACTGAACATTTACATCCAGTGTTACTAAGAGATAGTGTTAACCTATTTGTCATCTGAGGGCAAAAATAATTTCCCCTTTCCCCACAGTTTGGACACCATCTAGCTCCCCAGAGCAAAATATTACTGAGTCATGTGACAAACATAGGAACAGAACCCATAATTGGTATAGAGCATTTATTTAATTTAATGTTTCATCCCTCACCCCCAAATACTGAAAAATATATGATTATACTAACAATGATCAAATGTGTGATCCAGTGTAAATTCTGTAAGTCATTAGGAAAAAGGAAGTAAATATTTCCTGGAAAGTTTGTATCGAGACCTGTGTTTGTGTCTTGGACTGAGCCATGAATGGGCATAATGAAACAGGGGTTATGTCTTAGGTGGAGAAGGTCATGGAGCAGAGCCAATCAGAAGCCTGGGACTGGGGACAATCCCTGCAGAGGAGTTGACCATGGGACAGTCAAGTTTTTAGTTGCAGAAGTAGACCCTGGACATTCAAGACACACAAGAGAGAGGCCTGTAATGCCATGACACAGGACTTTGGATATGAATTCAAGAAGCCAGAGATCCTCACACTAGAATAGAGACATTCAAAGTGAAGCCCTTCCTGCTTACAATGTCCGCCTAGTCATATCTGTGATGACTATTTCAAATTCGTCTGTAGATTGTGCTCCATGAAAGTGGAACCTGCCATTCACTCATCCACTGATCCAACCATCACTAAGTACCTAAGGGAGGCAGAACACACTTGCTGCAGTGCCTACCAAGAATAGAAGGTTCCATCCAGTCCCCTCTACCAGCAACACACACACACACACACACACACACACACACACACACACACACACACACACACACACACACACACACACACACACACACACACACACACACACACACACACACACACACACACACACACACACACACACACACACACATACACACACATGCTCAAGAGAATAATCTTGGTTAGCTAAACTCCCTTCATACCTCAGAGCCTGTCAGGCTCAATGTGCTACTTCAATCTCTTCTTCTAAAGGGTCTTTTGTCTCCCAAGTCGGCTAATAATGAATTGTGCTTTGCATTTTCTCCCTGTAAGAAAATGTCTCTAGCCACCTAAATGGCCAAAGGAAGGTAGAAAGCAGGAAATGTTCAAGTGGGTAGGTAGATCAAGCCACAGGCCTCAGATGAGTTGCCCATCTACACCTAGCCCCGAATGAATTGCCAGCCTCCAGCGATGGACCTTGTGTCTGTGTGTTTGGCTCTATTGTACTTCTCTGTTGCTTGTCAGATGACACTGGTCCATAGATCTCCGAGCTTTCCTACCACTGGATCCACCAACCCCCTACTCTTAAACCCAACACAATTGGAGAAGGCACCACTCAACTTACATTCCCTGCCAATCAAAATGCAAGTTCCAATACTGTATTTTAGCCATCAGTAAATAGGGCCTCCTGATGAAGGCATTTGCTTTTCTGCTCACCTTGGAAACCACCACAGGATCTGAGAAGCAAATCAGAGCCAATAGCCTCGCCATCAGAGGACTCTTGGAGCAGACAAACAGCCTTGGCACACCCCTCCTCCTCTGCTCCCCACTCCTGGTGGACAGTGACCAGGAGCAATTAGTGCTATTGTGTCCCTGTGTGTTCCCTAGCCATGTCTCAACTGAGACGTCTTTCTTTGTAATATTAATTAAAAACAGATTTTTTTTGGCAACCCCCTGAAGAACTGTTTCTGCGGCAGGCTTCTTTATTAAGCCTCAGAGAAGGCGAAATGCATTAAGATATTGTGACCCTGGGACGGTGAAGCCTAGGCAATCCAGCCAAAAGCTGCCTGAAAAATCTGTTTGCAAGCCACAGTAAAATACTCTAGTGGGGGAAATGCAATGAATCTGATCAAATCTGTCACTGATTTTGCACATTAGGAGTAAATATTTTAGATAAAAGGCTAGCTGCATTTCCTAAGGGTAGAAAATCCCCACCCCCATGGTAAGTCTTCTAAGCAGCTCCAGGTCTGGCAGGGACCTACAGTGACCCAGCATCTCCTCATCTCTCTTTGCAAAGGTTTCAGGTTGGGCACATTAATTGAAAACTACCTGCCAAGTCATCCCAAGCAGACACACTACAGAGGCAGCAGGCTGCAGAGGCACTATGTGTGAGCTGCTAAGGAGAAATGGTGCCTGACCTAAAGAGGGTACAGAATAGGGGTTAATCCAAGAGAGAAGAGGTAGGAGTGAGCTGGTGGTGCCTCCACAACTTCACCCTCCACAGGGCTATTTGCCAACTCACTGAGCAAGCAAGGAAGCCGCTTCCTCCATCTGAAGGAATCGGACAGAATAATGTGTTTTCCTGTTTCTCTGTAGCCATGGGGACTGGGTTCCCCAGGGTGTTTGTGAAACAATCTCTAACCCATTAGTCAGCAGGAGACAAGCAGCAAGCAAGAACAAGAGCAAATCTCCTCCAGGGCAGAGGGACCCAGGCCATGGCTACCCACCTTACCCAGCCAAGTCAGTGTGATCAGAGTCAGGCCCCACAACATGATGTTCCTCTCCTCCTTTCTGCCTTGTCTGCTAGTACCTCATTCACCCTCCCCCTCAAGCAAAGCCACCCTAGATATTATATCAAAGTAAGCATTTGTCTCAGCAATCAGAATGGGGCCAACGGTCCTGGGTATTTGAGTCAGCTATGACCCCACTCCTGGTTGCTGTTGGCTGTGCTCTTGGTCAGCTTTACAGCTCCAGAAAGAACATAGCAGCCCTGTCCGTAGATACAAAGATCTCTTCTTGGCCCTCTGCTCCTGAAGTACACACTGAACCAGGAGGGTGGGGCTGAGGATGCCCAGCTTAGCTATTTCTGACTGTAAACTCTACCAGAGTAGAGCTCAGTGTTCAGTGACTAACATCCACCACCACCAAAGTAATCCATATTGAGAGCTGAAGTTCACCACAGGCGCCTGAGGAAAAGGGAGAAAAATCCAAATTGCTAATACTAGTCAGAAGGCCTATTTAACGCTTCAGCTTCAGAAGCCATAAGAAAAAGTGGAATTGTCTTTCCAGGTCAGAAGACCCTGCTAAGGCCCCATTGTCTCTGCCCGGTGACATCTTCCTCCACATAGAAACAGTAGTAAAAAGACCTCCTTACTTTCTCTTCTTGCTGTTGGCAAAGGATGGGGGGAAAAACCAACATACTGCTGAAGCTGCTCCCAGCAACTCTTCCAAAGAGTTTTTCTTCTTTACAGAGCATCCCAGGCTATGAACAAGCTGGCTCCTAGATGGCCCAAATCTCCATGCCCAACTGGTCTGCTACCCAGAACCTCGTCCCTATATTAACTGAAGAGGCGTTTCCCCAGTGGGCACAAGCCAGACCATCCCTCACATCCTTTCAATCACCCTGAAGCTGGACAGAGAAGGCCATGCACATTTACCTATCTGTGAGAAGTACTTTCTCTCTAAAGTCCCATCAATATTTTTAAATGACTCTTAAAATTAAAGCAGAGATGAGGCACTTCCGGCTGAGTGAATTTAGTAATAAAGCTGCGCATATGTAAGGATATCCCCCTCAAGGGGGAGAAGATCAAGGACACTCCTCACAATTCCTAATGATCAAACTTAAATGAATTCACAAGCTCTGCTTTCAGAGAATTATCCTCCTTCTCCATCCCCCCCCCATTTCTAAATCTTCTTCCCTCCCTCCCTTCTTCCCTCCTTCCCTCCCCTTCTCCACACACAAACATCTCCTGACAACTTGAAAGTAAGTCTTCAGTCACCCAGCCCGGCAAAGGGGTACCTTTGTTCAGCCTCCTCCGACCCTGCTCAAAGCTATCCAATCCAAGACTTGGGGTCAGTGGAGCTATCTTGATGGAGATAGGTAGATGAAGCCATTAGTCCCCAAGCTGCCCTGTGTATTTCCAATCTTCTCCTTAGAACTCAGCATCTGGTACCCATGCTTTGCTGCCCCAGCCCCACCCCCACTGTGTATCACTGACAACTGGTAAATCTGTACTTGGTTACTGCTTGTGTGATGAGCTCTGCAGCCCCCTGGCTTCCCTGCTATTCAATGCTCAGCCCTGTGACCCCCACACTCTGGTAAAATAAGGCAAACATTTCCCCAGGAAGTCTTTTCAAAGGCTGGTCATGAAGGGACATACAAAAGAGACAACACTTTCCATTAAATGAGCTCTCAAAGCTGCTTGTGAATCCCTAGTCCTCCTAATGGAACCGCTGCTCAGCCCTAAGTCTGGTTCTCAAGTGAACTGGAAAGTCACACCAGGAAAAAAAAAAAAAAAAGAACGATTTGGCAAAGCCAGGTGAAACAACATAGCAATCACAAGAGGAAAAAGGTTTGGGGGAGCCAGTTCTTGCTGGGGGTATTGAGGTAGAGTGAGCCCCGTTAAGCAGGCTCTGCCCGCCCTCTCAAATTGGATCCTAGTCGTCTGGACACCCCATTCCTGAGCCCTGAAGCCTCCGGAGCTGGCTTAAGGAAGGTGCCACCTCTTGATGCAACAAGAGTCTTGTGGGCCCAGATGGCAAAGGAAACGGGACAGAGATGAGCTCGGAAAGGGAAGGCTTTCAACTTTGATCCCAGAGTCCCTGAGCCCTTTGTGAAGCAGGACACAGAGGCGAAAGTGAGTTTTCGGCTCCCCCACTCGTGCGTGCAGGCGAGCACAGGGAGTAGGAAAAGGGTGTGGAAATTCGCTTCACGCCTTAAACTTTTTTCCTGCCTGCCCCCACTAGGAAAGCCTTCCAGCTTGCACGATGCAGCACAGCTCCAGGCCTGGCTAGAAAGTCATGTGCTTAGCAGCGACCCCAAAATGAACAAGTGTTCTGCTGTCCCTGAGGCCTCAATCTCCTTATCTCCTTGGTTCCCTTCACGTGACCCTAGGGCAAAAAGGGAGCTCCTCCAGTCTCCGGAATTTCTCCACATCTCTAGGGATTTCTCTACATCAGCCCATGTTTACACTCAGGAATTCAAGCATCCTTTCCCCAGAAAAGAAAAAGTCACTCTCCGACCTGAATGCGCGAGAGAGCGACCACAGATCCCTTGCCCAGACAGCTTTAAGACACACTTCCCTCTTAGTCCTCCAGACAGCCTCAGTACTGGGGTCTTTAGTAAACAGATGCACACGCCATCTTTCAACAAAACTCGACTAACCTGTTGGGGGCGTGAAATGGGCAGGACAAACCCCTCTGTAAAAGTCCGGGCATTCTGATTCTCCTTCTGGATCCTAAGAAACTATCTGCCCCTCGCCCCTCGCCCTCGTTCCGGCCCTGTTACCCTCGGCTGTCAGGAGACTAGCGATCTCTGCCAGATGGGTACTCACACTGCTGTTGTGTCCCGACCAGTGCACCATGGCTTGGTTGTGAGCCGAGTCCCCGGTCAGTGCAAAAGATGTGCTGGGCAGCCGGAGCTCCTCAGTCGCCGGTCCTCCAGTCCGCGTCGCCTTCACCTCCTCCCGGGAACCCTTGGTGTGAGGACGGCTTCCTTTGGCACCATCTGCGGGAGCAGTAGCCCAAGCGTCCCCGCGCTCCCGGGAGCTGGGGGGCTGAGCCCGGCGAGTCCTCCTCGCTCTGCCCGCCTGGCTAGGAGCTGGGATGCCCCGGACCCAGCTCGCGTCTTCAGGCGACGTTCCCGCAGCTTCAGTCGGTATCTCCCCGCGGCTCGCCTGGGACAGTAGCTCTAGCCTGGACCGGCGTCTCGGTGCGGCGGCTCTCCGTGCAGATGCCAGCTCCTCAGGCCACCGGTTCTCCACTGCCCGTGGTAAGAGAGGAGGCAACGCCGGTGGTCGCGAAGCCGGGGACACTAGGCGCCCGGGACCTCCCGTCGTGCCCCAAGTGATCTCGGCGCCAGCCAGGACCCACGTAGACAAGAGTAGCAGACCCGTCCGGGCGAGGGGCGCCCCGGGCCAGCCTGCGGGGCGCTCAGTGCCTGCTGCCTCCATCCCGCTGCGGCTACCGCGGCTCAGGCTGCCGAGTGTGTGGCGCCCGCCGAGGTGCGGGTCCGGCGGAGGGGGGAACTGAGGGGATGCGCGCGCCGGCAAGCGAGCTAGCGACTGTGTCCGGGAGTGAGGAGGGGGCGGCCGGGAAGGAGGTGGCTCCGGCTGAAGCGCCTCGCCTGTCTCTTGCACTCTTCCCCTTCTGGATCGCTTGCTCCCAGGTCCAGAGGGTGATTCCAAAACCCAAAGGCAATTTCTAAATGCTCCCTGGATGCTCTGGCGGGTTTGATGCTGATGTTAAAATTGCCCCCCCCCCAATCTTTTCCACCGACCTCTTTTAGAAATGTTGTGACAAGGAGTGTTCAGAGGAAATAAGGAAATCCTCTTTTAAATGGGCAATGCTAGCTGGATCGTGGAGAAGGGGCTCCCAGCAGACCCTAATCCGAAGTCTCTCGGAAATCCAACCTCCAGCCAGCTTTGGGCGCGGAGTTGGGAAGCGGCTCCTGGCTGCGCTTGGGGATTCACTCTTCGGGTCTGTTCTTGAGAGCGGGAGACGGCGTGCGGGAAGTATGGGGTCTCCAGGAGAAGGAGGAGTAAATTGTCTCCACGGCCGGATTGTTCTCGATCCGGAGACCAGAGCCAGCCGGGAGCTTCGGCGCTGAAGCCGAGCGCGGGATGGACCCACGACACTGCTCTAGGCTCCCCGCCCCCGGAGGCCGGCGCCCCCTCCCGGTGCGGGGGCGCGGGGAGTGCGTGCGTGCGCGTGCGTGCGCGCAGGCATGAAAGGGAGACCAGGGTGTTCCGGGGCTGGCGAGAGGGCGCCTCAGGGTGGGGGGGTACCTGGTTGAGCTGATGGGGGGATTGTTGCTGGGTGTGCGGGGGCGCGCAGCTCCGTGCGTGCGCGTTTACACGAGCCTGTGTGAGTGAGAGCGGTGGGGCGGGGCGGGGCGGAGTGCGGGGTGCGCCTTGGCTGCCGGAGGATCACGCATAGGCTGTTTGCACATCCAGAAGCCTGTGAGTGGTCAGAGGCAATGTAGAGACCAAGGCCAGCACCCCTCTTCCTCAGGCACTCAAGGTCCCCCAACACCTGTGAACGTCATCAGATTAAGCTGCCTGCCTGGAGGTCTGGAAAGCGAGCCTGAAAGTCAGAGGGCAAGGGCTGACTTTCTGGGGACTTGGACTAGAAGTAGGAGGACACTAGTAGAGATTCTGATCCCACCAGGAAGATCCAGGTCCTATTTTCCTGCCAGGGACTGCTAGGTCTTGCCCTTCTGACCCCCAGACGCGTTTGTGAGCAGGGCCAGTTATTTCAAAGTGCCTGCCACTATTTGGAAGGTCCCCTGCCCAACGTAGCATGGGTTTATCAGGTCCCCTGTCCCCCGTGATAGGAGGGTACGCGCTCCTGATGCGACTGGGACTCTCCCAGACTAGACTGCAGGAAGACAGACACTTTTGTGAGAAGGAGAGAGGGGAGCTAAGCTTGAGGACCGGCTGGAGGTGCGGTTTGCAACCTTTAGAACAGGTGGCTTCCAAGAAACACCCAGAAAAGGATCAGGGTGGTGGATGATGACTGAGTGAGGAACACAGCCTCCAAGTTGTTCCTTCCTCTTAGGAATTAGAAGAGATTCTTTGTAGAAGGTGAAAGCTGGCGGTGGAAGAGGAATTGTGGTTGGAGGTGTGAGCGAACAACGCGGGGAAATGGAAGCGAGGCGGTGGAGAAAGAAAAGGAGGAAGTCCGAGAATGCCCTGGGAAAGATCAGGTCTGCTGCGATGCGAAGGCGCCTGGTTCTGGCCCTGCGAGGGAAGGATGAAAGCCAGAGATTCACGGGAGCCCTCACCTTTTGAACTTGCTTTCCCACCAAAGCTAAAATGAAAATTGAGAGCGGAGGGGATTGCTAGACTGGACAAAGAAGACAAAGACAATCCCCACCCAAAATGAAATGGACCCAGCATTCGTGGATTTTCCCAGACGCGGGGCAGCAGGCTGATACGGGAAAAGTTGCAAGGCTACGGACCCAGGTGGGAGCTGGAGTCAGAGCTGGGAGAAAATGGGCTATCCGCTGGTGCCCAGCGCCCCTACCGGAGAAGGCGAGGAGCTGCAACCGCAACCTAGAGAGGTTTACCCCCTCTGATCTTTAGGCAGAAATGCTGATTTAAGAGGTCTGGTTGGCAGGGGGAGGAGGGATGGGATAGGAGGCTTCCAAAGGGGAAAACATTTGAAATGTAAATAAAGTAAATATCAAAAAATTAAAATAAAATAAAATAGATCTGGTTTGTCAGTTCACCTCTGGATACAAGGCTCTTACAGTCTCCCAAGTCGAAGTGCTGACCAGTTTTCACACCGCTGCCTCTGCCCCCCCCCACACACACACAAACAAATACACAAGGAAAGCAATCCCCGAACCTCTAAGAGAGATTGCCTTTCTCATCAGGAACATCTACCCCTGTGATTCCCAAGAGAGATCTTCCAGGCTGACTCAGCAGCTAAAATGGTGAGGGTAAAGGTGTATAGAAGCTTCTCATAGGGGTGGCAGTTTGTATTGTGATAAATCCTCTCCCAATAATCCTCTTGTTTGCAAACATGTTAGGACCCCCTCCCCACTCCCACCTGGCTACCCTCAATCACATTCGATTAGCTTCTCCTGTCCTGTTTGCTTCAGCTCACAGTTCTAGGAACAATTGAGATCAAGATTGGACAACCACATATGCTGAGGTGTCCATGCCCGTCACATCATGAAGGATGCCATCACAGGTAGGAGTGCATGTGAGTGACACAGAAGAGGTCACCAGCTTCACAACAACCCATGATCTCAAGTATTAATCTGGTTCTTGCAAGATCTAGAACTCTCTCAAAGCTGCATTAGTCATAAGGCTAATAGTCCCACTGCCCTGATATTATTCTAGTAGGGAATTAAGTCTTTCCATGAGTTTTGGTAGGAAGAACCACATTCAAACCAGAGTATATGCATGCCTATGCTATAAAGCACATGCATCAAGACTCTCCAAAACCCTGCAACATCTTAGTAATGTAAACACTGCCCTGCAACCTTGACACGTACACCTAACACTTAACACTTGTCAGGTCCAACTAAAAAGGCTTCTTCGCCTGATCTCTCTCATTCATTCCCAGAATCAAACACTGTGGTGAGTCTGATCTGCAGCTTCACTCCTCTGAGAGTTAAGGTAGCCTCCTATCATTTCCTGGTCTTCAAGTCTTCCCTTCCTGGAGCAATGCATCAACAAGATATGAGCCTCGTGGCTAATTGTAGTGATATTAATTTTATATTTTACCCTTAATTTTAATTTGTCAAACATCTGCATTTCCACTTATGACCAGCGTCGACACTGTTAAAATATTTTTACATGTTTTGTACGAGTCTTCACAAACAAATGCGTATTTTACTCTTATAGCAGATTTGAATTTAGGCTACCTACATTTTGAATGTTTAATTATCAAAAGTAACGGGTGGCTACTGTTTTTAAACACCGTGGCTTCGGATACAACTTGTTAATGAATGAGGAAGATGGTGTTATGAATTGACCCCAAAATTCTTCAGTGATCAGCCAGTATACATTTCTTAGAATGGAATTCAAAGTTGTGTGCGCTGTTCTGCCTTCATGAGCCTCTTACTGTGTCCCTTAAGTCTAGAATGTCCCTTCTGCTAAGGTTTACTATAGGTTTTTTGTCTGCCCACCATGCCATAGTATCCAACACCACATCCATTATCAAGATAATCATGTCACCCATGTCGCCATCCTCACCAAACTCTTTGTTTACATGCCTTATTTGTTTGAAATTCAAAGAAAACTACTGTGGTCTAAAGGTGCCCGTCTCTTTTGCTGGCATGATGCCTGGTTCAGCTGAAAAGAACAGGTTTACAGATAAGAAGAACCCTCACTTTAAACAGGGGACAGGCAAAGGAGGTGACATCGAGAAAGTATTTTGTCACCAGATTTTCTGTTCCTATTGTAGAAAACTAGAGGAAGCAAATTATACCTTGAGTTCTCCATGAGATGAGGCTGAAAGTCTCTCCAGTCTCAGGTATTTTTGTTGTTCTTGGTTTTTGTTTTTTGTTTTTCTAACCATTATAGTACAGTACATTACAAAACACGTTGGAAAAGTACTGTGCTCCCTTTGAACACTCACTGCAGGTACACATAAAGAAGCATTTCACTTATGTTCCCATTGTTAATCAAATAGCACTCCTAGTATGAAGAAGGGGACAATTTCATGAGAAATGTCCCTCATAGGCTCAGGTATTTGAATACTTGGTCTCCAGGTGGTGCTGCTTGGGGATGTTCAGGATGTCTAGCCCTCCTGTAATAAGAATAGTGCTGGAGACAGATTTGAGAGTTCATAGCCTTGACCTACTTCCAATTTACCCCCTGCTTTCCACTTGACCTACTTCCAATTTACCCCCCTGCTTTCCACT
>JADRCH010000209.1:2161445-2178675 GCA_019843965.1 Rhynchomys soricoides | reverse complement strand
CTGCTTTCCACTTGACCTACTTCCAATTTACCCCCCTGCTTTCCACTCGACCTACTTCCAATTTACCCCCCTGCTTTCCACTCGACCTACTTCCAATTTACCCCCTGCTTTCCACTTGACCTACTTCCAATTTACCCCCCTGCTTTCCACTTGACCTACTTCCAATTTACCCCCCTGCTTTCCACTTGTGGTTGAAGGTATGATCTCTCTGCTTCCTGCTTCTGCTACCATGCCTGACACTGACTACTATGCTACCTGGCCATGATGACCTCTTATCCTTCGAAAACCATAAACTAGAATAAACTTTTCCTTCCATGATTTGTTTTTGGACAGAGAATTTTTATCACAGCAACAGAAACATAACCAAGATGAAGATGCCAAGGCAAATTCTAATCATAAGACTTAGGGCCTGGGAACGTGGGCTTCTCCCCAGTACTGCATCCTTTCTGGAGCACTTTCTTGAACTGGCTTGTCTTTTCACTCCATCACCTTCTTGACTTGAGAAGCTGAGTGCCAAGGTCTCCTGCTTGATTGGACTTCTGGACAGAATTTGTGTTCCCTTTCACTAAATGCTGCTTGATTTTATTGTTTAATAATCTCTGAATCTTATATCTGTTTATTTTTGAAAAGTTATTTCATGACCTTTGTGCAATTAAGAAAAGTTAATTAAGTAACATCAAAATAACCTTGAACATTGTAACTCTGAACTTCTCTGGAGGAATCAGCTCATGAACTAAGTCTAACTGCAGACAGATGTGGCCAGTGACCACTAAAGTCAGGACTTC
Organism: Rhynchomys soricoides; assembly: GCA_019843965.1. Lineage (NCBI taxonomy): Eukaryota > Metazoa > Chordata > Mammalia > Rodentia > Muridae > Rhynchomys > Rhynchomys soricoides. The sequence continues at coordinate 2,177,890 of JADRCH010000209.1, read as the reverse complement.
CTGACACTGTGTGCCTATGAAGACAACAAGTATCTATTTTTGCTCAATAATATGTCCTCAACAGTAGTCTAGTCTCCATACTGTTCTGGCCTGGTGCCTGTCTCAGACTAACCTACAATAAATGCACAACACATGACAGAACAGATTACTGCAAATAATAATGCTTCTGCACAACCACTAGCCAACTGTTCTTTTGATCATGCAAACTCTTTCTTAATGCTTTTCTTAAAATGTAAACGTTTGCAGATTTGATAGATGCTAGAGTCCTCTGCGGTATCAGATGGTATTGTAAGCAATGGAACAAAATTCTGCTTTAAACAGAAGATTACTTTCATTGAATAGATGTCAACTCCTAGACTGAGTTAAAGGGCTAGAAAATCAGATTCGGGGTTCTGTATGCAAAATGAAACCTGAAATCATGCCACAGGACTGAGCCCAAAAGGATTCTAACTCAAACATCATCAAACCTAGGATGCCACAACTTTGACCAACACCCATAGACACTCAGTGTTACAGTCACCATAACTGTCTGTTTTCCCCCCAGAATCTGACTGCCACTTCCAATGTCACCAGCTCAATTTCTAATTGTTTCTTTGTTGTTATTGGTCGAGCCTGGACAACCAGCCATAGACATGCATAAATGCTATGATTTAAAACCAAGGAATGTAGCTAAATGGCATTATTTGGTATGTATAAAGCCTTGGTTTGATCTACAATACAGCATGTATTGCTATACCTGTAACCTCAGTCTTAAGGACAGTAGAGACAGAGGATTAGAACTGAAGGGACGTTTACTATAAAGGAAGTTGGAGTCCAACCTGGGTTAAAGACCCAGAAAATAAAAGAAGCTATTATCAACCTGAAATGAAAAACATAGGACAATGTTCTAGTACACAGAAGAGAGCTCATCTGTTAGGCAGCCACCAAAATAAATAAATATCCATTTACAACTCTTACCCCAAAACAATATTTCTTAGAGAAATAATAAGACTAAATTTGTTTCATCATAAACATCTTCTCGTAGAGAAAACTGAAACAAAATTCTCATGTGATAGCATTTCAAACAATGCCTGTGTGCAGCTGGGTAGCTAGCCAACAAAATCCTTTTCTGCTGCAGAAGCCACTGACGTTGATGCGTGTGGTGATGTGCCGTAACTTTACAAATTCTGGTTATTGTAGAGTCCTAGACCAACATAGCCTTAAGTGTTCTAGAGCATTGATTAAAAATCCACGCTTTAACAAAAGTGTTTCAGTTCTAACCCTACCAATCACCAGCCCAGTTGCCTTAAACAAATTACTTAGCCTCCTGCTTCCAATCCTCATCTGCAAACACAGGTAGTAATAACACTGAACTACACAGGGTGACAGTGAAGATCAAGTACGTTAATGTTCATAAACCATTTGGAACACGGATGAAGTGCTAAGTAAGTTTGACGGTGGAGAGGTTAGTCTTGTGTGTCACCTTGTCACCTAGGTGATAACACCTAGGAGCCTGGGAGAGCATACATGCAGGTGTGCTTATGATTGTGTTTCAGAAACAAGGTGTTTGAGAGCTCCTTAAGGCTCTGGCCTAGTCGATGGGCTAATTCCTTGATGGAGTCATTAATCTCATTGGGGTAGAGGTGATGATGGTAAGGATGTGGGGCTTTGGGGAAAGTGGGTCACTGGAAGGCTTGTCCTTTCGACTGTATCTTGTCACAATCTTGAGTTGCCCTTGCTTTGTTCCTGTCCGTCCAGAAGGGACTGACAGCCTCCTGCATCACTTGCTTCCCCTCCATAATGTTCTGCTCAAGTGCTGAGCAATCATGGAATGAGCCTCTGAAACATGAGTCAAAATAAATCTCTCCTCCATTAGGGATAGCTGTGTCATGTGTCTGGGCCATCGCTATGTAGCAGTGAGTAACACAACCATGTTTGTTACCCTCTTCATAACTGCTCTAAGGAAAGCAAGGGTCTGCGCCCACCTCCTGGATGAGGATGTCTGAGTCGGAGGTTGGGGTGCAGATGCTAAGGGGCAAAACTTCAGGTTTGGATATGTATCTGTCTGACATTGGCGCTAAGCTCTTCTCTGTGGTCTGTCTTGTATTCCTGTCCACACAACACACCATGCCACAGTCAGCATTTTAATTTTAGTACATCTGAGTTGAAAGTTGGACTGTTTGTACTGTACTGCCCTAGTGTACACACTATGAAGACCAACATCTGTGACTGTTCCCCAGTAGGGACATGTTTCTCCCACCTTGTCCTACGATCTGAGAAGAGGGTGGTGATTTAGTGGTGATGTTCTTGTCCTTACATAACACCCGCTTACTGAGGAAGAGAAAGCCAGTCTGTGGATCCCAGCCTGTGTTCAGGTAGCAAGTTCAGGCTGAAGATGTCAAGCCAAAAATGGAAAGTTCATCTCCAGGAAAGAACACACTCATTAAACGGCTGAAAGTCATTAAGCAACTCTGTCAACATTTTCCCTGTAGTCCTGGCTCTAAAGGAAAAGGATGGGATCAATCTAATGAGCTGGATGCAGAGAGAAAAGAAGCTGGAAAGTAGGTTTCTGGTTTCCTCCTCCTGATGACTCACAGTGCAGGGCAGCCTCTCCTTGAGCAAACGTTGTCTTTTCACAGCTTGGGCAGTGGAAGCATCCAACTGGGGTCCCTGAGATTGCAGAGAGAATGGGGCAGGGGTCAGCCAGATGAGACTGAGGAGGAACAGGCTGAGAAACACAAGGGCAGCCAGACAATGTAAGATCTCACAAGGAAGGAGATCGGGTTTTGTAAAGAAGTGGGCCCTAAGACAGGAAGAAAATGAGGCCGGTTGAGTGGAAAGGGAGGACCAAAGGGGGCTGAGCTGGCTAGCTTTATGTCAGTTTGACGAAAATATTTGAAAGGAGGGAACCTCAATTGACAAAATGCCTCCATAAAGCTCAACTGTAGGTTATTTTCTTAATTAGCAATTGATGTGGAAGGTCCAATCCATTGTGGATGGTGCCATCCCTGGGCTGGTTGTCCTGGATTCCATAAGAAAGCAAGCTGAGCAACCATGATAAGAAAGCCAGTAAGCAATGCCTCTCCACGGCTTCTGCATCAGCTCCTGCCTCCAGGTTCCTGCCCTGTGTGTGTTCCTTCCCTGACTTCCTTTGCTGAAGAACAGTGATGGGGAAATGTAAGCCAGTTCAACCCTTTCCTTCCCTGCTTGCTTGCTCGTGGTGTTCCATCACAGCAATAGAAACCCTAACTAAAAGAGGAATGAAAAGAAAGAGAAGGAGAGGAAAGAGAGAGAGAGGAAGGAAGCAGGAAGGGGATGAGTGGAAGAAGGAGAAAGGAAAAGAGAGATGGGGAGAAGCAAGTCGCAGGAGAGATGACAGGAGAGGAAACAGAAAAGAGGGAAGAAAGGATGTCCTGCTGCGCAGAGTGTTGAAGAAACACCCGAGGCCATCGTGGCCACTGCCTGGTTGTGTGGGGGGGGGGGTGGATGGAGCGCGGTTGTGTCTAAGACTCTTCCGTCCAGCACCCAGGGTCCCCCGGCCTTTCTCCCATTCACACAGTCAGGCTCGCCACTGGGGACTGATAAGGCTGGGTTACCTGTGAAACTGTTCAAGTGTTGCAGAGAGAGCAAATCAGGATACTAAATGTAGCCTGGAAACAAGCATGGAGCTCACAATTGCAAGAGGAAGGGAGTGTGGGCTGTGGCCAAAGCCCAGGAGCCATGTCTGCCACTAACAGGACAGGAGTCTTGGGAGATCACCCAGCATCCAGGCAGCCTTCCTTCCGAAGGCCAGGCTACCTCCTCCCATGGGGCCTTTGTGTCTTATTGCTAATCTGGCCCTTCTCACCCTCCTTCTGATAGGCGTACCTTTTCAACCAGACTCCTTTGACCCATAGGCCCAGGTCCAGCTGTACCTCCCTTCTTTATTGGGGTCACTCTGTGTCCTTGTACAATCATTTCCCTGGTGTAATGCCTAATAAAAAAACCCCTTTAATTCTCAAAACTGCCCCAGTTTGAGTAACAAATTATGGGGCCCACTCATTTATTATCTATTCTAAAACTATGCCTCTCTTCTTTGAATATAGTCGAGATTTTTTTATATGCTGAGCATCCACCCTGGAGACCTGTTCCTATCAGGCTAACTACTTCATCAACTCTTTCTACACAGTATTTATATATGCTTATGTAGACAGTTAATACTTCTCCAGAAGACCCGATTTCTGTCAGTAAAGGGATGGTGCTAGTTTTATTAAACTTTTATTTTGAAGTCATTGTTGATTCAAAAAAAAAAAAAAGTTGGTAAGAAATAACTCTCAAAAGATGTCACTCTGACCCGTATCTCACACTGACCTCCCCTTGCTCCCCAGCCCTTGTGATCGTCACTGAAAGAATCCAGAGGAGACACACAAGAGTATCATGTAGAAGACGGGGGAGGGAGTTTATTACAGAGTAAAAGGGACACTCCCAAAAGGTGGGAGTGGACAATAGTCAACACCATGGCACAGGGCACATCTCAAGGAGCAGAAGTGGACAATGGTGAATGAAGCCATTGTGATGGCTTTCATTTTACACAGGTTTTATGTCTTGTCTAAAGCCTCGGGAAGAGGCAATTTTCCTGACCGGGATTTTCCTGTCAAGGTAATTTACAGGTGTATTTGGCTTGGCTTTTACTGGAGGGGGACAACGTTATGTTCTTACTCTTTATCAGAAAGCCTCCTGCTGAAGCAATCCTGTAGGCTTAAGGTTCCTAGAAACAGGCTTAGTTACCAATCAATGATGATCCAGGGAGGTCATGATACTATATTTCCTCTCTGGGACAGAGACAGAAGGCAGGTCCCATTCTTCTGGTCAATAATCACTTCCTAGAATTGAGACCTTTGGTTTTTAAAGCTTATGGTGGAGAAGCCCAGTCCTAATGTCTGCTAACTCTGCTATGATCTAAGTAGCTTCTTCATGCCACTATGCATCTGTTACCCAGATTTTTCCAATGATATCCTCGGGCAGGGCTGCAGTGTGCTAACTCTTACAGCCAGTAGGTTAGCCCTGTAGGTCAAGCTGTGGAACACTCTTCCCATCTCTACAAGGCCCTCTCATCTCATCCTTTTATAGCTGCACCTGCTTCTCACCTGTCCCCATCTCCACCTTTGTGGCCACCTGTGTCCAGAATCCCTAATGTTCTCTGTTGTGGATGTTTTTAATCCCAATCTGGGGTTTCTACCCAGCCTTGATCATTCAATTCCCAGATAAAAGATACACACAATCTTTCTATTTACAATAAGACTTCATCAGCACTAGAGTTGGACAGATATCTAACCTCTATGCTATTAAAATCTATTTTCTATCAGTAACCCTGAGTTGTTTGTTACTATGTTCCATCTGGGCTGCTCTTTACTCCAATTGGCCAGCCCTCAGGGCCATGTTCTCTAGATTCCTAACCCATGGCGACTTTCTCTTCCTCCTCACCTTCTTCTTTCTCTTGAGGTTCCCCTCAAGGATTTAGAATTCCAAGCCCTGGAATCCTAAACCTCCCCTATGTCTCTTCTGCCCAACTATCAGCAGTTGGCATTTTTATTTACCAATCAGAAATAACTTGGGGGCAAACTCACATATCATCACTTGGGTCTCTGGGGCAACCAGGTCTGGGGCGCCCACACTTAGAGCTACAATACACAGCAATAGACCAAATCCCAACAGTTTTCCTCTCCTGTAATTCTGTCATTACAATGGCCTCCCAAATTAGACCCATACACTGTGTAACTGATGTGGTTAGCTTTTTTTCCCACTTGACACAATTCCCTGAAGATCCATCCAGGCTGTCATGTATATATGTGGTCCGTTGTGATTTACTCCTAAAGCACACCCTAGGCTTTTCTTCAGCCATAGTTTATTGACCCCGTTGAAGAAGCCTGTTGAGATGTTTGGGTGCATCGTGGACAGAGCTGCCATACACATGCATGTTCAAGTTTTCTGCAAATATAAAATTTTCATTTCTTTGGGAGAAATGCCCCAAAGTATCGTGTCCTACAGAAATTGCACTTTCTTGTTTTAACAGACGCAGAGGATATGCCATTTCACATTCCCACCAGCAATCCATGAGAAGCAGATGTTCTCAGTGGTCCTCAGCAGCTGGTATTACTAAGTCTCACTTTCAGCTCCTCTGGTAGGTGAGCAGTGAACCCTCCTTGTGGCCTTAACCTGCATGTCCCAGGGCCTAAAGCACAGCTTTCTGTGTTCGGGTCTCCACCTTTGTTTCTCCTGCAGGGAAATACCTCCTCACTCACTTACCAGACAACCACTTTGCATATGATTGTCTTGTTATTTGTGGTCTTGCTCTGCTCACTTATTCTGTTACTCACGTATACGTTACCCACGTATTTTGGATGAAATCTTGGGATTTCACATCTTGTACAAAAAGACCAATGTGATTGCTTCTTTTCCAATCTGCTTCTCTTGACAGGGGTCTTGTAGTGATGGGTATAGCTGTCTTCCAGTCTGTAGAGCTGGTTTTTGTTTTGTTTTGGAAAGAAAGTCTCACTGTGTAAAATAAGTTGACCTTTAAACTCACCATCTTCCTGCCTGTCCTTTAGGGCTGGGATAATAGATGGGGCTCACTAGAGCCAGTCTTCTTATCTTTTATTTCATTTTCTTAACTTTTTGAAATGAGTATAACTTTCTTCTGTATACTAAAGACAGGTGCTGAGTGGACATACTAGTCCTGCTTCCTTCTGACTTAGGTGAAAAGCATTCAGTATTTAGCCACTGACTAGAATGTCATCTGAAGGCTCTATTGGAGTTCTCTACCATATAGAGAAAAATCCACTATCTTCCTAGTTTTCTGAATTTTCATCATAAATAGGTGTAAGCTTCTGTCAAACTGTGTTTCTGCAGTCTGTTGATTTTTTTTCTTCTTTAACCTATTAGCAAAATTGATTTCCCTTTGTTGAACCAGCCTTTCCTCTAATAGATCTCAATTGGTGACAGCATATAGTTGTTTTCAAACTTTGCTAAATTCTTTTTGCTAATATTGTGGTAAATGTTATATTCATTGTGGTAAATGTTTTGGTATTCATTGATGATGTTGTTCTGTAGTTTCTTCTTGTTTGTCTGCCAGTATCTGTATGTTTAATATCAAGACAATAATAGTTCACAGAATAAATTAAGATTTATTCCCTCCTTGTCTCCTTTTCAAAAGGGATTAATTTTTCCTTAGTGTTCTCTGGCCAATCGTGAAATTTTCTGTTCGGGGAATACTCTTAGGCTGTGGATTTGGTTTCCTTAACAATTCTAAAAGTAATTAGATCTATACACGCCACACAGCGATCATCAGTATATTTGCATGTGTATGCATACTTGTGTGTGAACAGGTTCATATGTAGGTTTGCACATGTGTGGGCACAGGAGCATGTGCACGTATGTGGGCATGTATGTGGAGGCCAGAGGTTGACATCTTCCTCATTTCTTCTCCATCTTCTATATTGAGGCAGTGTCTCTCACTGAACCCAGAGCTCATCAATTTCTGCTAGTCTAGCTAACCAACGTGCTCCATAGATTCCCTGTCTCTGCCTTCTGCATGCTGCTATCACAGGCAGGCCACTATGCCTGCTTAGCATTTACATGTGTGCTGGAGATCCTAACCCTAGTCCTTCCATTTGAATGGCAAACCCTTTATTCACCAAGTCTCCCCAGCCTCAATAATCATTATTTTTTACAAAATACTTTGAAAAATGATTTCATTTTCCAAACAACTGTCCAATTGTCTGTGGAGTCCCAAATCATGTGGTTTCTTTATTATCCTCTCAACACCTGCAGCTCCTGTAGTGACATCCCCATTCATGGCATTGCTAACTGCCCCCTCTTCCTCTTCCTCCTCCTCTTTTTCTATTTTCGGTCTTGTTGGAAGTTTGTCAATTTCATTGCTGTTTCCAAATAGCCAGATCGTGGTTTCATTCATTTGCCTATTTTTCTATTTCGGATTTAATTACTTTCTTTGGTTTATTCTATTATTTGTTACTTTTTATTTCCTCTTCTTCTTGTTTTAGTCTGTTTTATCAGCGTAAGATCTTAGGGTGGGAGTTCAGGTTATTACCTGGGACTCCTCTTTTCTGATAGCCTCACGCAGGGCTACAAATGGCTCTCAGCATTGCTACAGCTCTTTCTTGCAAATTTCCATCTCTTGTGTTGTATTTTCACTAAGTTCAATATTTTTTTAACACTCCCTTAAGACTTCCACTTTGACCCATGTTTAGTATTATATTCTTTTGGATCCCAGTGTTTAGAAATTTCCCTTCATTTTTCTGCAGTTGGTCTCTGCTGTTAGGTTCCACTAGCATAACATGTATTGTGAGTTCAGGGTGGGTTTTTGGTTTGCTTTGATTTTATTTCTCTTTGTTTCTGTTTATACTCTTATCTTTCTAACTTTGTATGATTCTTTGTGAATTTCATATCATGTACCTCACTATTTCTCACCTCCCCGTTCCTTTGTACCCATTGCTGGCCCTCGAAATGCCTTCCCTCACCGGGCAGTGGGGGCGCACACCTTTAATCCCAGCACTCGGGAGACACAGACAGGCGGATTTCTGAGTTTGAGGCCAGCCTGGTCTACAGAGCGAGTTCCAGGACAGCCAGGGCTATACAGAGAAACCCTGTCTCGAAAAACCAAAAAAAAAAAAAAAAAGAAAAAGAAACATTTCATCATGGCAGCTTCACTTTGACACAGTGTGTCCCCTGGTATACACTGACAGCCATACTTCACTTGCAAATGTTCATTGCAGTGTGTCATTGGTCTGGTAGGAAGCCTCTGGCTTTTGCTACACTATCAGTAATGGCCCCTCACTGGGACTTGCTTATCTTGTTGTTGCCCTGTGTCATGGAGATCCTTCAGCTTTGAATCTGCATGGTCAGCACCTTCACATGCTACAGCCGTTCACAGATGGAGTAGGTATTGGGGTGGACCAGCTCAAAGCCCCAGAAAGGATACTTGGTGGTAGCCAAGTTGATCAGACTGCCAGCTCTCCCAGATTCACACTACAAGGGTAAACTCCCCAGCATTTCTCCAGATTGCTCAAAAGCCTCAGTCAGCAAGGTGTGGGGCCAGCTCTCATGCCCTTGGGGCTGAATCACCCATGCACACCCCACCAGGGCCAGTCTACTATGCTTTACAGGCGAGGTAGAGGGCCTGCCTAATCTCCCAAGTACTAAACCAATAAGGGGTAAAGCCAGATCTTTAGCCTGCCACAGGTGGTGAGAGGCAAGTTGTGTGTTGGGGGTGCATCTCACCTATGCCCATACCACTTCACAGCAGACATGGGGCAGGGCTGCCCACCACCACCACCAGGGTCAGTGAGCTCTTTTTATAGTAAGTTAAGGTTTGTCTTGAGGCTCAAGATGTGACCTATGTGTTAGTCAGGGTTCTATTGCTGTGAGAAGACACCATGGGCATAGCAACAATTATAAAAGAAAGCATTTCTTTGGGATTTGCTTACAATTTCAGGTTTAGTCCATTATCCTCATAGCAGAGAGTATGTCAGTACACAGCCAGACATGGTAGCCGAGAGTTCTACATCTGGATCCAAAGGCCACAAGAAGGGACTCTGGGCCTGGCTTGAGCATTTGAAACCCCAAAGCCTGCCCCAAGTGACACACTTCCTCTACAAGGCCACACCTCCTAATCCCTGTCAAGTAGCACTTCTCTCTAACATCCAAGAGTTCACATATATGAGCCTATGGGGGCCATTCCTATTCAATCTACTACGTTCTACTCTCTGGCCTTATAGGCATGTAGCCATATCATAATGCAAAAATGTATTCATTCCAATTTCAAAAGTTCCTGTAGTCTATAATAGTCTCAACACTGTTAAGAAGTCTAAAGTTCAAAGTCTCTGATACTCACGAAATCTCTTAACCATAACCCCTATAAAATCAAAATGAAAAAGCAGATCGCTTACTTCCAGCATACAGTGGCACAGAATACACATTACCAATACAAAATGGAGGAAAGGGAGCACAGTGAGGAGATGCTGGACCAAAGCAAGACCAAAAACCAGCTGGGCAAACTCAAAACTCTGCATCTCCAGGTTTGATGTCAAATCACTCTTCAGGTCTCCAACTCCTTTCAGCGTTGTTGACTGCAACACACTTCTCTCACGCACGCTGTTAGCAGCTTTCCGTGGCAGGTATCCCATGACTCTGGCATCTCCAACATCTTGGGGTCTCCAAGGTAATTCAGGCTTCATCTTCATAGCTTCCGGTGATGGCCACTCTAGGACTGCATGCAGGGACAACCCTGGCATTTACCTGGTCTCAACAGCTTTCCTTAGTTGCAGAGGGAGATCCCATAACCCCTTTCTTCTATCTTTAACTCTACAGCCAGAACCACAAAGCTGAGGCTGCCATGTTCAGCTGCTTGGGTTTGTAACACCCACCCCCACCTCCATTCCCGAAGCTGCCGCCACCCATTCAGATAAATTTTTACCAGCTTCTTTTTTCTGTGGTTTCCTTCAGTGCTTAAGCTTGGCTCTCCTGGAACTTGCTCTCTAGAACAAGCTGGCCTTGAACTCAGAAATGTGCTTGCCTCTTCCTCCAGAGTGGCGCGATTGAAACTGTTTACCATCAAGCTTCCCTTTAATTCTTTTCAAAAGATGGAAGCTTAGCTGGGCAGGGTCTTGGGCGGAGCCTTGCGCTGAGGTCACCGCCCCCTTTATTTCGTTTAGCATACGGCTTTTCTTTAAACTGTTTATCTTCCTGAGCATTAGACTTATCTCCATTATGTTTCCTGGTACTCCTTTTCTCCTCAAACTCTACATTTTGCATTTTTCCTTGCTTAGCTTGCTCCTTTTCGTTATAGATCGTCATAAACGTGGCCACAAATAACCAAGCAGCACGGTGAGTCTTGAAATCTCAAATCTCCCTCTGCTGAGGCTGTTAATCCAAAATTTCAATTTAGCCTCAGGCAGATTTTTTTTTTAGACAAGGCCAGACAACAGCCACGCTCTTCAACAAAATATCCCAAGAATGGTCTGTAGGTCACTTACAAATATTTTTCTCCTCTGAAACCTCTTGAGCAGAGCTGCCATGTTCTGTGTTGCTCTCAGCATCCCTGGATTCTGTGTTCCTACTAGTATGGCCCCTTCAGCCCCACTTAGTGTATTCTACTGCTTCCCCAATCCCCAATCCCGAAGCCCACATTCCACCAACAGGTCTAGCTGTTGGTGGTCTAACAGCCCACTCCCTGGTACCAGGTCCTATCTTAGTCAGTGTCCTATTGCTGTGAAGAGACAGCATGATCAAGGCACCTCTTATAAAAGAAAGCATTTAATTCAGGTTTGATTACAGTGTAGGAGGTTTAGGCCATTCTCCTCATGGCAGAGAATATGGTAGCACACAGCCGGACATGATGGCAAAGTTCTACATCTGGGTCAGAAGGCAACAGGAAGAGAGAGATGGTGGGCTTAACTTGAGGATTTGAGACCCCCAAATCCACCCCGGTGGTAAAATTCTTCCTATAAGACCATACCTATTCCAACAATCCTATCATCCGTCAAGTAGCAGCACTTCCTGATGCCCAAGTAGGCAAACATATGGGCCGTTCCTATTCAAACCACCATAGTCTGTCTTGTGCATGATCTGTGAACACTTAAAACCAAAGTGTATTGGGCTGTTGCTGGGTGGAGTGTCCTATAAATATCAACCTGGGGGTGCAGGATGGTGGTGGTGGTGATAGTAATGATGGTGGTGGAAGTGGTGATGGTGGTGATGGCGATGGTGATGGTGGTGGTGATGGTGGTAGTGATGGTGGTGGTGGTGGTTGTGGTGGTGGTGGTGGTGATGGTGGTGATGGTGATGGTGGTGGTGGTGGTGGTGATGGTGATGGTGATGGTGATGGTGGCAGTGAAGGTGGTGATGGTGGTGGTGGTGATGGTGGAGATGGTAGTAATGGCGGTGGGGGTGGGGGTGTGTTGTAATGTGTGCTATGGCCTTGTTGACATTCTGTCAGTTCTTCTGTCAGTTATCAATAAGGAGTCATGTAGCTTCTGAGTATAATTATGGATTTGTCAACTTCTCCCTTCAGGTTTATTGGCTTACACTTCATAAATGTTTCAACTCTAATATGTTTTTGCTTTAATCCTAGGTGTGAGACATGAGGCTGCTTCAGATTGTTCACAGCAGGTGACTGTGATTTGCCTCATGTTCTAGCAGGGGTATGATTTTGCCAGAGTTTCTGCAATTGTGGGATGTTTGGAAATTCTGGGTAGTTTTCAGAGGGTATATAAATGCTAAGTTGTTGTTGGTTGGTGTTGGGAGCAGCTTAAGTAGTCATGAGCAAAGAAAAAAACAAGCAGAAGAAGAAATTGGATATCCTGATGGCAAAGGTCAAACTTTCCCCAAGGAACTCGATGCCCCTAATCGGCAGAAAGTACCCTAGCACTAACACTGCCCCATTTATGACCCCTGACTTTATGTATGGATCTCTTTCCTCTCTATTTTTCTCTCCTATATAGTGTTAGGGATGGAACTCAGGGAAGAAAAGAAGAGGAGAAGAGTGGAAGAAAGAAGAACCCACAGAATAGGAAAAGACAAGCTACAATATGGTATCGATGTTTCTGGTGTTTTTCTTTTATCTAATGTATACTTTTCCTTCTGTTTTGTTTTTGTTGTTTGTTTTTTTTTTTTAAATTAATTTTCCTGAATAGTATTTACTACCATCTTATTATTATATTTAAAGTTCTTTGGATAATATAGAACTGGGTCATGTTTGTTAATTCACTGTCAGTCTGTCTTTTGTATATTTAAACCAATTACAGTTAAAATAATTAACATATTATAGCATAGGTCTATCATTTGTCATTTTTTTTTATTTGTTTTCTTTCTTTTTAATTTCTGTTTAGGTTATCATACTCTTCTATAGATTACAAATATTTTAGTCTTATTTTGATTTATCTGTGACATTTAAAATATTTTTAAAAGAATTATTTTTAGATACCTGAGTGTTTTCATGTACATATGTGTACTACATGTGTGTGTGGTGCTTTCAGAGGCCAGAGGAGGGCATTGGATGCCCTAGAATCAGAGTTATGGATAGCTGGGAGCTGCCAAGAGGGTGCTGGAAACTGATTGTGAGTCCTCTGCAAGAGAAGCAAGTGCTGTGAACTACTGAGCTGCCTCTTCTGCCCTCTGTCTTTAAGACTTTTTAAAAGTTACTACACTAAGAGTGTGTGTGTGTGTGTGTGTGTCTGAGAGAGATCATAGTCTGATGGCTTTAGTCATACTGCTTTGGGTAAAGTATAGGAAATACACACACACACATACCTCTGCTTTTCTCTTACTGAAAATGTGAATATTTTCTGCACATAGTTTCAGAAACATTTCTGAGAGGAGAAATTTTTGCTTCAGTAATTGAACACATTCAGAAAACCAAAGGGAAGAATGAATATTTATTTTACCTTCAGATGCAGCATGCATGCTCTGGCTCCCTTCCTGGTGTTCCAACATTCCCTATCACTTCCTTTCTTTACACAGCACTTCCTGTAGCTGTTCACCGGCTTGGATCTTTTGGTAGCAAATCTTGTTAGTTGTTCTTTATCTTTGAGTTGTTTGCCTTACTCTTGACTCTTGAAGATATTTTATTGAATCGAATTGTGGATTAGTGTTGGTTTACTTTCAACACCTGGGAAGCATTATATCCCCTCTTCATGACCTCCATGGCTTCTAACGAGAAAGCTGGTGTTATTTGAACTTGTTCTCCAATACTTAATGTGTCTTTTCTCTCTTGCTGCTTTCAAGAGTTTTCTATCTTCCATTCTCAGAAATTTGATTGTGATGAGCCCTGTTGTGGATTCCTATGAGTTTATTTTGCCAGAGGTTTGCACTGAGGTTTCTTGAATGTGTAACTGTACCCAGAGTGTTGGTCCAGAGACCTGACTCCAAGGCCTTCCATATGTTGGGTGTGGCCACATCAGAAAAAGAAAATCCAAAAGAAAGCAAATGGAGTCATGGTGTAAAGAAGAAAGGGTTTCTGTCAAGATGGCAGGATGTTGGCAGGGTTCAAAAAGATGCAGAACTGGGGAGAGGAGAAGGAATTATGCATAATCAAGCAATTATGTCAAAATCTGATCTGGATGATCATAATATCAGTTCAAGTTTGCAAGGTGACCCTGAAGAAGTCTGTATCACTTGAAGGAATGATTAGATCCCATGAGACAATGGCTCCTGCTTGGGGGGGAGGGGGGTTGCTCTCAGCATGGGATGATTTGTCTGTCAGGCTCTACTGTTCATGGAATCCAAGGTGACTGCAGGCTTAGGCACCTTTGGTGGGTTCTGGAACAGACATTATAAAAGCTGACAGTAAGATGACCCAGTTTTTCTTACTGTACCTTTAGCCTTAAAGGAGGAGAAGGAGAAGGTTAGCTAGACATTCCTCAAATGATTAACATGCTTATGTGCAGAGTTAAGGAGGCATCTGACCCAAACTCAAGGCGATAGATACCAAGGGAGGCAACTGCTGTTGATTATTTTTAGAACCCAAGCAAAGAACCCAGTGCTTTTCAGCAAAAGCAATTCTAAGTACCTGTGAATTTGCTGCTCCTCCTCCTCCTCCTCTTCCTCCTCCTCCTCCTTCCTCTCCTCCTCCTCTTTTTATTTCTCAATGATCTTTGAGGTCCATTTGACAATGTATTTATTTAAATTGCACAATTTGTTTGACATGGCCACAATTGGGAAATAATCACCTCAGCTGATTAAATATCCAACACCTTAGATGGTTATTGTTTTATATATGCTTGGGAATTTGGGACATTTTAGTACTCCCTAATCCCGGTCCCTTTTCTTCTTTCTTTCGAGGGTTCAGAGAACATGAATCCGGGTACCTGAAAACCTCTGCAACTGTTCATACCATTTTGTTTCTATTTTCTCCCTATTGTTCATGACGGGAGATTTCTACTTGTCCACTTCTAAGTTCTGATTTCCTCTGTCTCCTCTATGCTGTTATTAAATCTACCCTTTGAAATTTTATTTTTAGTCAGTCTCTTCTACAGTCTCCATTTGATTCTCCTTCACATCTATTTCCTGTTGGATCTCTCTGCATTTCCACATGTTTCAAACATGCCTTGAGTTGTTCTGGGCGGTGCTTTTACAACTGTTTTCACAAATCTTGCTCAGAGAGTTCACACATCTCTCTCACCCCGGTAGGGGCATCTGAGATCTTTCCTGCTGGGCCTCCACCAACTCTAGGGTAGTAGGGTTGGGCAGAGAGGCGAGTTCTGTTCAACAGAGCTGGGAGTTCTCTGTCTGACTCCACTGACAATACAAAAATAAAGAAAGTTTTAAAGTGGAAAAGGGGAGATGCTACATTACCACCATGTTGTGAAAAAGCCCCAACTACCTAGGATATCTCATCTGGTACCAACCCAGCAGGAGGAGGTGTGGCCTCAGCCTCAGTCTCAGCCTCAGCACTAGAAGAGGGATGGTTATACTAACATACTCAAGAAAGAACTCCCTACCCTCCGCAGTGGGAGGGTTCTAGCTTGGTTTCGATGCTGTGATAAACACCAGGGCCAGAAGTGGTTTGGGGAGAATGGGAGTTTATTTCAGCTTACAGGTTACCATTCATCATAGAAGGACGCTGGAGCAGAAACTCAGTGCAGAGATCTAGAGCATAAACCAACGGTTCTCAACCTTCCTAATGCTGTGACCCTTTGAAACAATTCCTTGTGCTGTCCCCCAACCACAAAATTGTTTTGTTGCTACTTCATAAGTGTAATTTTGCTACAGTTATGGTCATAATGTAAATATCTGGTATGCAGGATATATAATATGTGACCCACATATTGAGAATCACAGGCTTACTGGCTTGCTCGATTAGCTTCCTTATGCAGCCCAAGCCTGTCTGCCTAGGGATGGAACTACTTGCAGTGGACTGAGGTCTTCTATATCAGTTAGCAACTAAGAAAATGCCTCCAGGCTAAAGAGATGGCTCAGGAAAAGAGTACTTGTTTCTCTTGCAAAGGATCAGGGTTTGGTTCCTAGATCCAACATGCTGGCTCACACATGTCTATAACTCCAGTTCTAGGGATCCAGAGCCCCCTTCTGGTTTCCTCAGATACCAGGCACACATGTTATACACATCCATGTACACAGGCAAAACACTCATACATGTAAAGTAAACAAAAAATTAAATTTGTCTCACAGATATAGCTACAGTCTAATCCTATTGAAGCAATTCTTCAGTTGAGATTCCCTCTCCAAGGGCTGGAGAGATGGCTCAGCAGTTAAGAGCATTTACTGTTCTTCCAGAGGTCCCGAGTTCAATTCCCAGTAACCACATGGTGTCTCACAGCCATCTGTAATGGGATCTGATGTTCTCTTCTGGTGTGTCTGAAGACAGCTACAGTGCACTCATATAAATAAAATAAATCTGAGAGAGAGAAAGAGAGAGAGAGAGAGAGAGAGAGAGAGAGAGAGAGAGAGAGAGA
>JADRCH010000209.1:2094376-2161435 GCA_019843965.1 Rhynchomys soricoides | reverse complement strand
AGAGAGAGAGAGAGAGAGAGAGAGAGAGAGAGAGAGAGAGAGAGAAATTTTCCCTCTTCCTGGGTGACTCTGGGTTTGTGGCAAGGTGATAGCTGAAGCTAATCATGGCAGGGAGGAATAAAGGGTTGCTCCCTGCCACGCTGCTGAAAAACATTGTTATATCCTTGAGAGGAATGCCTCTGGGCTCCTTATGCCATCTTTGAAGTTATGGGAAAGGTGAGGCCACAGGATTTTCTGTGATGCTTGGCTAGAACAGATGCATTGCTATTTAAAAGACCTCCAGACTGTTTTGTCAGGCTGCCCCTGTTCTGGTCCTGTGGCTACAAACAACAGATTTTTACTGTCTGTGACCATTGGTTTTCTTGGTTGCTGGTTTTGTCATCTTCAAGGCCGAGCCTTGGAGATAAGGAAACCCAAGAAATTCACCACCGTGGTGCTAGTCTTTAATTCTAAAAGGCCTTAAATCAATCTGCCTTCTTCCCACCCTTCAATGTCTTTCCTATCTTCACTTCACGCACAGTGACTAGATGTGTGTGTGTGTGTGTATGTGTATATGCATGTGAGTGTGCTCAAGCGTGCACACACAAGTGCGAACACATGCACATGTGCATGCACACACACCAAGAATATAACCAAACACTCTTCCGCTCCAACTTTCCAGAAGCTGATTATCCCTATTTTTATTCACTACCATAACTTCAATGCCACACCCTCTCACCAGGTAGAAGATGCTAAAGGAACAACTGTTTGATGAATAAATGAGCATAGGTAAGCCTGAGTTTCAGGGAAGCCCCTCCACCGGAATGCTTTTCAGTAGACGGAGGCTCTCCCAAGCAGGAAAGTGGCTGCTTTGGAAAATGGTAATCTTTCACTGACTGTAGGAGGTAAATCCCTGAAGTTGAGTATCTGTAAAGTTCAGATAGGCATAACCCTCCCTGCAGATTGTGGTAAAGGCTAAACAAGGACCCTACATAAAGCACTTAGCAACGCATTGGTCACGTTGTAAGTTCTTAATAAATACTATTATTATGCAGAACGTTGGATACATATCAGCTAGGTCCCATCTATTACTGACTTACCATTTCAGAAGTGATGCCATTCCATTTCTGGTTCCTTTGTACCCTGACAGTGTCTCGGGCTTGTTTCTTAGACTCCCTTCCAGCCTCTGTGGAAAGCCATAGGTAATCTAGAGGGGCTTGAGATTCATTGAATTCTTCTGTTCCTTCTCTCGTCCCGTGCTTATACCAACCTCTAATTGCTCCATCTTACAAAATTGAATGTGGTTTTCTGGAATTCTGCTTGCTTGGTGTCCAGCATAATTAGCTATTACATCTGCTCTGTCCTTTAGAGAGACTGTCCACGGGATCATCATGGGGGCCCTTTGTTCCCACTGATATCTGTAATGATAACAAAGGCTCTTATTCTTGGAATATTTTTAACACCCAGTCCCCCTTACAGAGATTTTACATTTCTTTGATTAACAGTAGGCTTCAGGTCATACTGTTACCCCAAGTCTCCTAATATGAAAACACATTTTGAGCTCGTTCAGTAACTTGCCTGAGAATACGGGGCTTCCAAGGTTGGGGACACACAGCACTCTGAGAGGCTGTGTGACACCAAGCCTAAGGCTCCTGCCCAGAAAGTATGGACCACCTTCTCCAGCATTGAATACCTCTGTCCTCACCAGTGCCGTGCCTCACAGCTTTCTCCTTTCCACTGGGAAAACAGCTTAAATCCTGAGCAAACCTGCCTGCCAGAAATAAGAATTTCAAGCAGGCTAACAGGAGGAGGTCTGAGTTCTGCTTAATTGACCTTGTATCATTATTTCCAGCGGATTGCTCTACATCAGGTGATGGATATTTACTAAGCACACTGGCCCAGTGGTTCCCTTTAGCACCTGCTTTAGTCTCAAGGAAGTTAATTGCATGGAAAGTAGTCACCTCAATTGCTGAGTTCCTTATGCTCACCAATGCCAGAATTGTATGCACACACATATACATGCGTGTGTACACACACATGTGTGTGCACCTGGGTCTTATGCCGGAAGGATTCTGCTAAAAGACCATGCCCTTTAGCTCAGAGACTGCTTCTGAATGCAAAAACTTAACTTGTTTGAAACGTTCCAAACATCCAGAGCAGGACCAGATGGACTGCAGACACAAGAGAACAATAAATTGTGGGCTGGACCACCCAGATCCAAACGCTAACCCATACAACTCCCATCCCTTGGGGAGACATCGGGAACAGAAGAAAGGTAACTATATAACAAATGAAAGTTGTTCCTTTTCTCCTTTGTAAATCCAAGAAGAAAATAAAGTACGGCTTTTGTTGGTAACACAATTACTTCAATTAAAATTTAGGGGGTCAAAAAAGTCAGTTCTGAGTGTCAGATTTCCAGTGATGTGCGCTAAGCCTGGGGAGATAGGAATGCATCCCTGTAAATAACGAACACACTGTGATGGGAGCCATACACGGTACTGGAGTCACAGAGAGTCAGAATAGCAATTAAATGATAACCAGGGCACCATTCTCCACTCTCCCTTGTCTCTGCCCTCATTTCATATGCAAGTAGCAATTAAATCCATAAAATTCTGAGGGCTTCTCCCATTCCTTGTCTCAGCAACAATCTCCCTCCGTGTCTCTCCTTGGGGTCTTCCTTGAGCTCTTTCCTAAAGACTGACCCACAGACATGCTCTCTCCTAAAAAGCCATGGCGCTTGTCCGCTGTTCAATGTGTTTTCCCTCATAAGTGCACAGATTTCAGCTTTGTGCTGTGTCTGTCCTAAACTGGCATCTAATACACTCTCCAACAAGATGATAATCTCAAGAGAGAGGGTATGTTTATCAATACACAGACATCAAGAGCTGGAAAGATCTCAGAAACTATGATGCAGTGAGGGAACTACTTGCCTTAAAAAGTAAGGTAGAGAAGAATTGAGAAAAACTATTGATTTCAACTTCTGTCTTACACACTTAAACACACACACACACACATAGTTGAAAGGCAACTATGAATGGCACGCCATTGACCTCTAAAGCCTATAATACACAAACATACTAGATCACACAGAGATATGCACATATACACACAGGCATGTGCATCCACATACATTACTCGTGAGTACACGCATGCACATGTGTGCACACGCACATAGATTCATATGTGTATAAGCATGTATCTGTAGGTACATGTGGAGGCCTACAGTCAACATAAGTTGTCACTCTTCACCTCAGTCGCTCTGCACCTCAGTTTTTGAGACAGCATCTCACTGAACCTGGAGTTCACCAATTTGGCTAGACTGACTGACCAGGAAGCACCAGGGATCTTCCTGTCTCTGCCTCCCCAATGCTGGGATTATAGGCGTGGGCCACCACACCTGGGTTTTATCTGGGTGACGGGGGATCTAAGCTCAGGTATATGAACTGAGTCTTCTCCCTAGCTTCACTGTGGCATATTCACAGACACCTTTGCTGATCCTCTTCCCTGATTTTCCTTACCGCCTCAAGACCTCATGCAAAGTTCCTCCGTTCTCTACGGCTGTGTCTTGTAAGTTCTGTTACTCCCTCCCCCCCCCTTTTTCAACCTCCCACTCCCTTAAGATCTCTACCTCCCATGGCCCACTGCCTAGTTTATATCATACACACACATACACCCCACACATACACAGAGAGAGACACACATACACTTGTTACAGACATGCGCACTAAGTTACACGATCATGCACAAAGTTACACGATCATGCACAAAGTTACACGTAGGATCCACATATGAGAGAAAACACACAATATTTAGCTTTCTGAGTCTGAGTTATCTCTCAACATCATTTCCAGTTCCATTCATGGCATGATTTCATCTTTCTTCGAGGCAGAATCAAATTCCACTGAGTACATAGACCACATTTGCTTTGCCTACTCATCTACCGAGAGTCCCTGGCTATTGTGGATCAAACACTGATGAGTAAGGATCTCTGTGGCAGGACTTGAGAGTCCTCTGTATCTTTACACCAGGAGGGATGTGAAGGCCACCACTTTCCACCCCTCCCTACATGCTCTTTGGTTTCTTGGCCTTTTCTCACTAAGCTCTCCATTACAATCTGGTTAGCCTATAATTCATTTACACATAAGTGTGAGGTAGTGAGAGCAGACACACATAACTGCACTTAACTAAAAATAGTGAAAATAAATCCTGAAAAAAGAATGTGCCATCATTGTATAGAGAACACACACACACACACACACACACACACACACACAAGAATCCCTTACAAGTTAGTTATGAGATTCAAGTTGCTGTGACAGTATCAAGTCAAAAGAAGCAAGTTGTGATTCTCTCCCTAGATGAGGCAGCTCCTAGGTGAGATGAGTCTGTTACTGACTTTGAATACACTTTGGCAAACACCATCAACACTGGCCACTCTGGCTTTGTTTCCAGCTCCAATATAATTTAACACTCCTCCTAATCAGGCCGTCTTTCACTTAGCCCAGCAGATACTCATAAGGTTTTATGGAAAAGTAGATTGTAATAGTCTTGTTCACGAACAGGTTGTTCGAGAAATTCTAGGTCCAGTGAAATAGGGCGGGGAGAGTCCATGGCTGGGCCTGACCCCCCGTTACTCCTGGAGACTGATCCACCAACCAAAGAATACACATGGAGGGACCCATGGTGCTGGCCACATATGCAGCAGAGGAGGGTCTTGTTAGCCATCAGGGGGAGGAGAGGCCCTTGGGCCTGAAGGTGTTAGATCCCCCAGTATAGGAGAATGCCAAGGAGGGAAGACGAGAGTGGGTGGGTGGGTGGGTGGGAGAATACCTCCATAGTGGCAGGGGGAGAGGGAGGGAACAGGGAGGTTCCAAAGGGGAGATTTGGAAAGGGGGAAACATTTGAAATGTAAATAGAATATGAAAAATTTAAAAAAAAAAAATGTAAACACCCACGAGTACCAGTAGGTGGAGCAAATGAGTGGTACGTGTCTGCAGGAGATGTGGAGATAGCAACCAGCTCTCTAGTGTAGGTGAGGAAGACCAGAACAGGAGGGGCTGTGACTAACCTTAAATGCATGCTATCTAAAGAGACAGCACATTGATGCCACTGTGACATGGAGCCAATATTGACTTAATATTCAATTGTCCAACGATAGCCTGAAATCTAGGTTTATATGTAGACTGCCTCTATTTTAAAAGGTTAATGACAATCAGATATAAAAGCCTATCTTGATTAATACTATCTAAACCAAATTAAATAATTTTCCTTTTTGGCTCCAACCCTGGGGATTTATATGAGATACCACTCATCTAATAAGGCCCTCTCAGAGAGCCTGGACTCTCAAAAACAGAAGACAGTTCTAGAGACAAATATGTTCAAATGTTTGGCTGTATTCTGTGTTCTTGGAGTAGGCTGTGGATGCTATATTGTAGGTTCTAATCACAGTGTAACACTCTGCTAAGAGTCCCTCCAAGGCTGCATTCACAGAACAATCTTGAGTCAGGTACAGTGGATCCCCACACTACCTCAAGGCTTTCTAGAAGAGAAGTGATATTCAATAAAGCATACTAGTTCAGCTAGGCTAGCTGTCAAATATTTAACGTCAGGAGTCTGTCACTGCCCAAACTCTTTCCAGCCAACACTGAAAAATGCAAAAGATTCAAAAAACCCAATTTCCTCATTATCCTAACCCACCGTGTGACTTACCCTATTTGAACTCAGGAGCCAAACATCTATGTGTACAGTCACATTGGCACCGAATGGTATTTCATAAATTGAAGACTGTACTACGGTGATGCCCAATGAGATTATAATGGATCTAGGAAGCCCCCATGGCTTCATGTATTTGTTTCTCTTGCATTCACGTGACAGCATAGCATGAGTTCACGCGACAACCTAGCACGAGGAGAGAGATTTTGGCACACAGTTCAGTCCATAGATGTCTGGCTGCATGAATCTAAATAGGATATCATGGCAGCCCAAGTGTATTGCAGAGGAGGTTCCTAGCTTGTAACAGACAAGAGGCAGAGAAAGGCGGACTAAGGTTCAGAAATAATCCTCAAAGATACTCTCCCAGTACCTTACTCTCTCCAGCTAGGACCCCCTTCCCGAAGTTTCCAACATCTCCCAAAATGGCACCACCAGATGGGGACCAAACCTTCAACATATGAACATGTTGGGGACACTTAATATTCAAACCATAACACTCAATGACAGCACAGATATGCTTACATCATGAACAACACGTTGCTTGTGTCTGTGTTAAAGCTGGTATAAGCAAGCCTGCCGTGCTGCCTGTCATGAAAGGTAGAGCACATACGGTTATGTTCAGTATACACTACTTGGTAATGACAATAAATGACCACATCATTCATTTATGTATTTACTATATCTTTCATCGTTAGAGTGTACTGCTTATGAAACAGCTGACTTCAAGGTCTGGCTCTTCTGCTGGAAACAGCCTCATACACGTTACATGTATCTCTTCTAATTGCACCAAGAGGCCACCCTGAATCTATGCCATCTAGATCTGTGTAATTAGACTCTAAGATTCTTGGTGCACAGAGGACCTCACCTTACAGAGAATTTCTAGCAACGTAACCTCTCATTAAGTGTATAAGATTCTCCTTACTTAGAAAGTAAGTGTGTCTTGCTTTTAGCATCCTAAGTAGGTCTCCATTGCTTTAGCTGTGCTGGCCTTTCTTTCTAGACCCTGGCCCATGATTCGGGATCCAAACTGACAGCCTCTGGCCTAGCAGTAGCGTGGAGAACCCATGGTGCACTCGCACAGCTCAAGACCTGTGACCTGAAGCAGGAAAGCTCGAGTTGACTCTTCCTCTAGAAAAGAGAACACTTAACACATACATAGCTATTAATTTCCCTCACAAAAGTAGTTACAATTATAGCATTTTGCTACAGGCTGCACACCCCTCATTCTCCAGTTCATTCTCAGCTGGACCTTCCCCACCTTTTCCTCAACAACTACTTTTCCCAGAGTTTCTCTTTCTGCCTTCTGGGTTCTCCAATGAGAGATAACATTAGGAGACTGGCTGTCAGAAAGATGGAGAAGTCAGAGTATCTCCCGTTCCTTCTGTACTGATTGACAGTTCCTCCACTGGCCGAATTCACAGGAGACTGTCTCTTTTCTAAGTCTGGTTTCGTCTCAGAATCTGGCCTCTCTCTGCTCTTTGTGTAGAGCTGATTCCAGCCCAAGCAACATACGTGGGTGGACATATGAGCCAGGTCAGATCAATCAGAGCTCACACCCAGGGCCATTCTCTCCTGAATGGCCAAATGACCTAGTCTGAGCCAATCAGATCAAACAGAGTTAACACTGGATTTTGTGAGGAAAAGGAAATGCATTTTTCTCAAAATTTGGGGATCTGAAGATACCATTAGGGAGTTCCTTCAAGAAGGTAGAGTGCCTTGGACTGAGGTCAGAGAGAAAGATTCTGCAGAGGCGAGGGCGAGGGTGAAATCGTGTCCAGATGGTATAATTTGAATCTCTGTGGTGAGTTGTGTTTGGCATTGACTGTATTTAAGTTTGAGTTGTCTTGTTGTTTCTTGCAACCAAAGGAGTTGTGACTAAGTCACCTGCAACACGTAAGACGTTAGGGTAGCCAGGGAGAATCTCATGGTGAGCAAGTTCTGAGTTAGTTTAGAGAGGAGGGAGATTCATCTGCTACTTGAAGCAGATGGCAAATAGTGAGCAGAATACAAGCAAAGCACAGTGGCTCTTTTTCCATTTTGTCTCCACCTTGACACCACTACTCATAACCTTTATAATAAGAAGGTAGAGCAAATATTTCCACAGGGTTCACTAATCTGGGATAAATAAGAAGACGGAAGAAAGATCATGGCTGCTTTAAGTGAGTCCAAATTGTTGGCTTCATCTGAGCCACGATGAATATATACTTAAAGGATTTCTCCTTGGCAGTACTGGAGATTGAACCAAGAGGCTCAGGCACCACAGGCAAGCTCTCTACCACTGAGCTACAGCCCTAAGCACTTAAAAGATTTAGAGATGAGAAGAAAGGATTGAGGGAAACTGGAAAAACATCTGGAATTTTACAAATGGGTTTTATTATTTATTGTCCAATGGACTATGTGTAATCCTTGGAAATTAAACAGTTGGTGTAATTTTTTAACAACAGAACAAGACAATAAAGGAGCAACCTACTCCCCATCTCTTTTCTCAAATAAAATTAAAAATGGACATAAAGAGATGTGGCAGACATAATATAACCAAATGTTTGGCAGTCTTTTTGTTTTCTTGCTTTCTAAAGTTCCATGGAAACACAAGTCTCATGATGGTACAGGTCAGTTAATCAGCTGATCAGAACCAATGGGAGTTTGATTAATGAAGCTCATGGGGTGCTCTCTAGGGGAATGCTGTCAGACTCTATCCTGCTATAAATTACATATCAGTGAATACCACACTTACTGATTCTAGAATTACATAAATCTCAAAGGGATTTGCCAACACAATTAGGATTTAAACTATTATAACAAGTAATAGTAATTTGCCTTGAAAGCAATAGGAATATTTTTAGCTTTAAAAAAAAATTTCTTCCATTTAGGTGTATGAGTATCTGATGAAGGAGATATGGGTTAACTAAATTTTATATTAAAAATTAGGTAAATTTAAAAGTTATAGTCAATGAACATAAAGGGGTTGCATCCCATGGACCCTTTTTAATAGAGGAAGGAGCAGAAAGGTGGCTGTGAGTGACACTCAGTGAAGAGAAAGCAAATGTTCTTTGTGTTCTATAAATGACATACTTTCTACAATTACCTTCTGTAATTAAAATGTCAAACTAGCTCAATATAGATCTAGAGCATAACATGGCTAGTTTTTTTTGGTTTTTTTGGTTTTTTTTTTTTTTTTATGAGAGACTGCAGACTTA
This sequence comes from Rhynchomys soricoides, assembly GCA_019843965.1. Lineage (NCBI taxonomy): Eukaryota > Metazoa > Chordata > Mammalia > Rodentia > Muridae > Rhynchomys > Rhynchomys soricoides. The sequence continues at coordinate 2,152,547 of JADRCH010000209.1, read as the reverse complement.
GACTGTATGCATAGGATTATGGTTTTATAAAAAGAATGTCGATTGGCCAACTGTGCTGCTCTATACTGGGGCAACCTTATCTGGAATACGGAAATCAGCTGCGATGCCATTTTTAAAGCTAAACCTTGACACTTTAGATTGTATATGGGAGTGGAGGATGGGAGTGTCTTGAAGACTAAAAAGGACCGGACATGAGAGTGTGTGTTTGTGTCTTTTATGTATATATGCAGGGTTCTCATACAAAAAGATCAAAAAATTTGCGACAGATTTTAGATGACCACAAATTTTCCCACACGTACTGCATGGAGATAGCATGTTAATGGTTCATGATCAACCACAGGTAGGTAAAATTACTATTGTCATACTCAGATCTAACAGACTGGAGTTCCTGTCTCCACTAACTCTGATGAAGCCAAGGGATGCAAAGATTCCAAGGGATATATAGGAAAATGCCCTGTGATGTCCAGCAGGCCATGACTCTCAAGAGCCACATAGAGAAGCTCATCTATAGCTAGTGATGTCTGATTCGACGATCCAGCCAATTCAGTCCAGCCACCAGCTGGACACATGAGTGATAGGTGACATCTTCCAAGGGATCAAAGCTAGAGCAACCCACATGAGCTCTTCAATCTCAGAATAATGGGAGATATTAATAAATTATTATTCTGAGTTTCTAAGTTTGGGCAATAGAAAATTGGGACATTTCCTACAGCTAGCTTGATCTCAATATAATAAGTAGTAGTGGGCACCAAGAGATTTTGAGTGAGAGGTTGACATTATTGCTTTGTGTAAGGACTCCTACAATACAGTGTAGGATGGGTAAGAGGTGTGTCATGCCTGAGACAAATTCAGAGATGACATTTCAAAGCTTTGTACCCAGCTGCTGGAAACTGTTAGCTGTTAAGACAAAACCAAACCACAAGATGAGCTGGCTCTATCCTGAAGGATTTCCCACAGTAGACAAATATAATGAAGAGAAATAAGAAACGTGTGCAAAGACCAGTGAGTTGTTATTAATGAACTGAGGTGGCATTCCTTGGGCTAGAGTATTTGCTGAGCAAAACCATGGAATGTATAGGCCTTCCTCAGCAGTAACTTCCTCTCCTAAATTTCTCCTTCTTCTCCTTCTTCTCCTCCCTCTCCCTCTCCCTCTCCCTCTCCCTCTCCCTCTCCCTCTCCCTCTCCCTCTCCCTCTCCCTCTTCTTCTTCTTCTTCTTCTTCTTCTTCTTCTTCTTCTTCTTCTTCTTCTCCTGGTACCACTTTTCATTTCTACTTTCACCATTCCACCTCTCTCTTTCTCAGACCCTGCTTTCTCTTTGACTCCCCTTGCCATAATCCACCTGGATATTAGGTCCATAGTTTAGGAGCCTTCTCTAGTCACTGCATAGATGTGAGCTTCACTGTCAAGAGTTCTGAATTAGTAAAAATGAATAGAAGAAATCCATGCTTGCACAGCATCCTGAACTTAGTTATCTAAGACAGGGATATAGCATGCTTCTTCCAGCATTTCCCCAGCACACTAACTATATTTGCCTTCCTGCCTTTATGACAAATCTTCAGAAGATGTTCCCCCATGAGGACCATATATTGCACTATTCTCTGTAACCCAACATCACCTATGTAGCAGCACCTATGTCAGCTGTGGGTTGGCCAGGAGTTTTTTATGTAAGCCTGGGAGGAGTGACTCATGCCAAGCTCTCTCATTTGAAAAATGACACCTTTGGATAGCATAATGAGGCAGCACTTTCGTGATTGCTCCTTGTATTGGTCACTTTGAGACCAAGACACCTGGCAGAGACAACCCAAGGAGATATTTATTTGGGCATACAGTTTTAGAGAATTCAGTCTATAGTTACTTGTTCCTCTGTGCTTCAGAAGATCATCTCGTTATGATAGGGACAGCATGTGGCAGAGGACAACTGGTAGACCTGGAAGCAGAGAGACAAAGCAAGAGCCAGGAGCTGAGTATAAGCTTCCATGGTTGACTCTAGTGAAACTACTTCTACAAAGCTAAAGATTTTGCAGCCTCCAAAATATCCCCACAAGTTGTGCATAGAACAATTAAAACACAAGCCTATGGGGAACACTGCAGACTCAAACCATGATGATCTACAATTTTCTGTCATAATATTCCTACTCTTTCCAGTCTTCAGATCTACCACAGTGTGTACATGTGTTCATGCTTTTCTTTGTTTTTAAATTGCCCTGTATTCCTCCAGCCAGTAAATGAGTTGGGCCAGAAGCTCTGTGCTTGTTCACCACTATATTTTCAGCACCTTAGACAGCGCCTGGTCCAGTTAAGACTCCCAACGTGAATTTGTTTGTTGATTAGTTTAAAACAAACAAACAAATTTAAAAAACTTCCTGTCTAAGATTCATAGGATTTACAGTTCAGCAAACTCAAAGTAGGGGATGAGGAGAAGTCTCCAGGGGTAAAGTGCTTGTCATGCAAGTGCATAAAGACCTGAATTGAATTTTCAGAACCCATGTAAATACCAGGCACAGTGGAACACATCTGTAATCCTGATGCTCCTACAGAAAGATAGGCTGCAGAGACAGAGGAATTTCTGGGTCAGATAGGCTGGCACACACAGTGGTAAACAACAAAGAAACCTGGAGGGTGAAGGCTGACACGTAAGGTTGTCATCTGACCTCCATATGCAAACCATGGCATTCATGTTCTTACACACACAGACACACACACACACACATACACACACACACACACATACACACACACACACACACACACACACCTGGGAAGGGAGACTTAGTGGAACCACGAAAAGAAAATCATCAATATTTAAAATTGTGGTTTGAGCCATATTCATAAATATCTAGGGACCAGCACAAGACAGTGGACTAACTCACCAACTGGCCAGTGCCAGATGATCAGCCCTAAAAACATCCATGCAAGTAACATTACATGGAAAGAGCAGATTGTATTTAGAAATGTACATATATACACAAATAATTTTTTTAAAAAAAAAAAGACATGAATTTGAAGAGGAGTAGGGAGGGGTATGTGGAAGAGGTTGAGGGAGGAAAGGGAAGAGAAAAATGATGTAATTATACTAATAATTTCAAAAATAAGTAAACAAACAAATCACTTCAGCGTGGCTGATGTTATTTTCCCAAATACTGTCATTTAATCCCTTTTGGCAGGACATCATCAAGCAGAGAATGATTTGACATTATCTGTGGTTGAGCAAAGGTATTTCTGTTCTATGAATTCATATTTAAATCATACTCCAAATAGATGAAAGAACCCTACCACATCTTCTTGAGGAAAACAACAGGCATTTTCCCACTAGAAAAACAACTGAGCCTACAGCAGATGCCTGCATTCTGGGAAAGGGGGGTCAGGAATGAGAGGGAAGGAGCTGTCAGGCTGTCCCACTCTGACACCATCTAAGTGTGATTCTGTTGGCTTATTACAGCCTGGAGGAGCCATGCAGCTCAAGATGAAGATTTCCATATGGTGATGCAAATGAGGACCCTCTGCAGAGGTGTCTTGAAAAGGAGCCAGTAACCTGGGGAAATGTTTGCAAGCAGCTCCGAGAAAGGAAAGTTTGGTGGGAGGATGGAGGTAGTGTGTCTTTGACTGAAGGAAAGTTACTGCTGAAGATGACATTGTTTTATAAGCATTGCCTTTGTCCAATTGCTGCTGACGCTTCCTGAACATTGGGTCGCTGAGAAGCAGGGCTGGGAGCTGGTGCTTTTAGCATTTATCACTAGCACTAAAGGAGAATTGTTCTCTGTGTGTGTCTTTCTGTCTCCCTCTCTCCCGACCTTTCTCCCTCTCCCTCTTGTCCACCCCTCTCTCTCCATCTCTCTCTCTCCATCTCTCTCTCTCTATCTCTCTCTCTCTGTTTAAGTGTGTGTATGCGTGTGTGTGTGTGTGTGTGTGTTTATTCATATTTGTGCATGCCAGTGGAGGCCAGAGGTTGACCTCAGACATCTTCTATTACTATCAGCCGTATGTATGTATGTATGTATGTATGTATGTATGTATGTATGTATATGTATGTATGTATATGTGTGTATATATACATCTGCATCTACCTATACCTACATATGTACTCACTGGCCTGGAGCTCACCAACCTGGCAAGATGAGCAGCCATCATACCCCAGGGAGTTTCCTGTCTCACTTTTTCATGCTAGTGTTGCAGACATGGATCATTACATTTCTTATCTATATAAGTACAGGAAATCTGAACCCATGCCCTCATGCTTGTGTGAGAAGCTCTGTGCCAATAGAACTCTGTCCAACCCCTGCACTGGCATTTAGATCCATCTACCTGCACTTTCACACCTCTGCCTTGCAGTGTCCTCCCTGCAGCTGTGTAGGGCTCTCTTCCATGCCTCTGAGTACAAGGTGTCTCCATGCGTCTCCTCTCACCCCAGCTCTAGTTTACAAATCACAGCTTATAGATGTGTCCATGTGAACTACATGTGTCACCTGTGAACGACGTGGGCCTCAGGATAACTGTGAGCACTGCCTAACAAAAAATTATAAACTTCCTGTGGTGGTTGGAATATGTTTGGCCCAGGGAGTGGCACTATTAGGAGGTGCTGCCTTGTTGGAGTAGGTGTGGCCTTATTGGAGGAAGTCTGTCACTGTGGGGTGGGCAGTGAGGCCTTCCTCCTAACCATGTGAGAACCAGTCTTCTCTTAGCAGCCTTAAGATGAAGATGTATAACTCTCAGCTCCTCCTGCACCATGCCTGCCTGGATGCTGCCATATTCCTACCTTGATGATAATGGACTGATCCTCTGAATCTGCTAGCCAGCCCCAATTAAATGTTGTCCTTATAATGGTTGTCTTGGTCATGGTGTCTGTTCACAGCAGTAATACTCTAACTAAGACACTTACTTAAAATATTGTTTAAAAGAAAAAAATGTTGACAAGTTTTCGGGGTAACTTGACTGCCTGGCTCTTCCAAGTGAATTGTGTAGGTACCAACATCATGTTGCAACATTCAAAGGTCAGGTGCATCTGGCTATGTGCTAGACAAGTCCAAGCTGCTAGGGCTCGATGGGGCCAAGGCTGAGTCCTTACTCTCTTAGCTCTGTGGCTTTAGTTACCTTGCCTTTCTGTAGTTCACTGTCCCTACCCTAAGCTGACTTCTAGCTCAAGATGCTTATGGAGTTTGGATAAGAGCTTAAACAGGAGGCCCTGACCTCACAGTATAACTTCTATCACAGACCAAGATATATAACCCTGGGCAAGTTACTTACATTTCATGCCTCCAGGTTCACATCTGGAAATGTGGAGTAATGATACTCTCTCGAACTCAGAGAGTTATGAAGATTTGAGAAGTTGGGGCACACAGGATATGTACAAAGCCTTGCATGCAGAAGCCACCATGTAAGCTTTACTTGCATTCAGCCAATTGTTTTAAACATACAGCCTTATTTTTTAACCTGCTTACAAAATTAATACATTAATACTACAGGAATCCTGGAAACTCTCCGCTTGTTTGTCTACTTAAATATTTTCCAAGTGTTACCAAAATACACTCAGCCAATTTCTTCTTGTAATGGAGCCATCCTCTCTCCTAGGAGGCAGGGGTAAGATGTGAGGGTGAGAACACAGCGGGGGGGGGGGGAGTGGCAGTCTCACAGGTCTCCAGCAATCAGGAAGTTTTTCCTTACTTTCCCCAAGAGCAAACCACCACCTGGGGCAGAATTGAAATGAAGGCCAGAAGTTGTTTCCTTGAGGGCTGGTTGCTTGTTCGTTTTATGAGTTTGGGTGGTTGTCATTTTAATTTGGCTTTGTGATGCTGCTATCCCTCTGGAAAAGAGTCACTCCCTTTCAGAATCTAGGGAGAGGAAAAAAGTCCCCATAATAAGTCCTGGCCTCCCAAAAAAAGAGAAGGGATAAAATTACCTAAGAATCTCCCTGGCAATCTAGAATCTAGAGGGGAGTCTTTCCCTTAATTAGATCAGCATCATCGGAAGTCCTATAACATAAAGTTCACCGAGGACAATTTGAAGGTGAAAGGAAATACAGTTAATAACCAGGATAAGAAGAGAAAACCAAGATGGGTGGCTGGTGAGTGCACACAGTCACTTACCCATTACCTGCGGCATAACCGAGGCCTCTTCAAGACCAGTTTGGCTCTCTAGCCAAATCCGCTTTGGGATTCAAAGTGCCATATCCTATTCTCTGCCCTAGAGTATTTCTTCCACATTATAGCATTCTGACAAGGATGGAGGACTATTCCTCCCAAAATGAAGACATGCCTAAGCTTCTTCATAGGGTAAGAAACAACACAGGCTCTGGGGAGATTTAATGAATGATGCTGTCCTCAGGACACTGAGATGTAGATGCAGGTGACATTCTCACTGGAGGGCAGGCATGTTGTGAAGCAGCTCAAACACAGTCTCACTTGATTGGCATAGCCATAGGCAAGCTTACAGCAGGTAAAGGAATGTCAAGGTCAAAACAATAATGGTAATGGGAGAGCCAAAACTTGGTCCAAGTTATTTCTGGTACCTAAGGCCACTCCTATAACCACTAAGAGTAATGGCTGTGGTAATTATGTTTAAAAAAAAAACAAGAGTGGGATGAGGAGATTGCTAAAATGGATGAAAGCACCAGGTCTGCAACCATGTGGACCCAAGTCTGATTCCCCAGCATCTGTTTAAGAAGCCAGCATGGTTGGGCATGCTTGTGACCCCTAGCACTTGGGGCTAGGAGGCAAGGAGATCCTGAGCCTCTGGCCAGCTAGCCTAGTGAACAACCCTGCTTAAAGGCAGTAAGGCCAAGTGCGGGAGAAGGACACCTGATGCCCTGCTCTGACCTTCACAAACTCAGGCTTTGATGTATGCACTCCCACACTCGTCTATATGTACCACTGCATACCTTGCACAGGTCTAAGCAACACACACACACACACACATATAAACCTGTGTATATGCATATATATATATATATATATATATATATATATATATATATATTCCCTAAGACATTCATGTCGGTATGTCCATCTTATAGAGAAAGATCTAAAACACAGAGAAAGTGACACATCCAAAGTCACACAGCTCTTAAAGTACAGGAGACACAAACTCAAGCAGTTTAATCTTGGCCGCCATAGCTCCCATTGCCCTCTGCTTTCTGCTACTACGATGTTTGTGATGACTGAGGGCAAGATTCTTTTATGATATTTTTTTTTTTTAATTTTTGAGATTATGGTTACATCATTCTCTTTCCCTTTTCTCCCTCTGAACATTCCCATACAACCAACCCACCTTGCTCTTTGAAACTCATTCATTGTTGCATACACACACATATACCACAAGATAATAGATGATAGATAGATAGAAAGATAGAGAGATAGAGAGATAGATAGATAGATAGATGGATGATGGATAGATAGATGGATGGATGGAGGATGGATGGATGATGAATGGATGGATAGATAGATAGATAGCAGGCAGAGTCCCAGTTCCATAAATACAACCTGTTTACTTTGTACAATGGTTCTTTGTATGTATGCTTTCAGGGCTGACCAGCTGACCATTTGGTATTGGATAACCAATTTGTGTGTTCTTCTCTAGGGAACACTGCATTATCCTTCTCCCAGATTTTCTTAGTAGCCTGTAGTTCTTCCTGTAGGACTGAGGCCTTGTGAGCTTTTGCCCATCCACACTAAAGTCTATTGCTGCCATCCTTATTCAGCTCGTGTTTAGGCAGTCAAGTTGGTGAGACTTCTGACATTCTTAGGAGATACAATCTCAGAGGAAACTCTTCCTCTGGCTCACACTATTATTCTGCTCCCTCTTCAGCAATGACACGTAAGTCTTAGGTGCAAGAGTTGGGTTGTAGATATATCTGTTGGGTCTGAGCATCTCAACTCTATGTTTTCATTGGTTGTATCTTTCTGTAATGGTCTCCATCTAGAAGATAACATTCTTTAGGTGGGAGGTTCTCTCTGGGAAGATCAGACAAAATTAAGAGCCAGGCTAACTTTCATCCAATACAGTAAATTCTTATGATATTATTATTTATTTGATAGATAACTTTCTGGAAGTTTCCAATGACAGAGCAAGAAATGCACATCTTCTCCAAAGAGAGTTAGAAACACCAGGTATCTGTGGAGAAAGAGTTATATACAAGCACTACACTATGGCCTCTACAATGTCCAATTCTGTTCTGTGTAATCCTCCTTGGCAGTAAGCATTGTTTCCCCATTTTACAATGAGTGTCAATGAGTGTCAGGACAGAAAGAGCTCCACTGAGCACTAGCTCTGGTCTTACGTAAGCAGAACTTCTCCAGGAACGGATCAAAACAGCACTCACACTTCTTAGTGTTTCATGGACACATGCACACTCAAATACACACACACACACACACACACATGTACACATGCACATATACACATATAAGCTAGCTCTTTGAAGCACTAAATATAGAGCTAATTACTGGGTTCACTGTTTATTCTGATTCATGCAGGTTCATTAAGTCTACTTTAGGCAAAATAAGGCTGACACACAAGAGTAAAGAAATGCATTCACATTTACAATCTCTATAAACCTGCTGCACATATTTAAGTGGAAAGATACAGTAATTTATCACAATGTCTTACAGACTGTGAGCTCCACTGGTAAAGTTCTGGAGATCTGAGAAGTGAGGGCTGCAGGAATCTCTTGGGATAAAATACTCTAATTACTAAATGAACAGGGCATTCTGAGAATATTAGAGCAAGTAGATTCTTCCACATTTGCAAAGCCATTGGAGGATACATCATAGATGAAGTTTATTACATATTTACAGGACCAGATTAATGAGTACACACCCACAACAAAAGCACATGCACGCACGTGCGCGCGCGCGCGCACACACATACACGCACACACAAGAATAAAAGTTGTGCCTTTCTGCTTAAATTGTTCCTGTAAACACATTCCATGAGCCCCATTTGTGCTACCCAGGCTGACAATCTGCTATACTGCCAATATCCCTTCTTTGTGCCCCTCTAAGCTGTGCACTCAGAGAAAGATAAGAAAAGGTATGTGTCTCTTCCCTGTGGTGTCCCCTGCTCTCATATCCCTTCTTGAGGCGTCCCTCACCTCTTCTTTCTTTCTCTACCATCCCCCTCTACCTCCATCTTAAAAATTAGATGTAGAGAAAACACATGTTCCCAGTTTGCAACCTTCTATGCAGGAACCAAGAGACTGCGAGATGCTAAGCAATATGGAGACACACTCAAGATCAGGACACACAAGAGGTGCGACCCTGACGGCTACTTGCTCCAAAGGCTGGCTCATTTTGCATGGGCTTCAGAAATTGATCCCCTCTCTTTTGGAAGGAGGTAGCATTTCCAACTTCTTCAAATAGGTAACTTACAGAAGTGACCCAACCTATATGGAGACCAGATCTCCAGTAACCAGTTGCCTCTCTGACAACAAAAGGAAGGAAGGAAGGCACTTAGGGACCCAAGACCCCAAGCATACAGAAAGTACACGTCCATTCCACAGCAGCTTCAGGCAAGAACTAATAGACTTACATTAGAATCCACACTTTGAGTGCTAACAATGCAGAGCCCACATAGCAAGCCTCTGCCCTGCATCCAAAGAATTAAGATTAAGAAACAAAGTCACCACCTCTGAATCCTATGCAAGAGCAGCAACATGCCTGCCCACAAGCAACTCCAAACACAAGGGTGGGGTGGGGTGTTAAAGCTTGACCTTAAACCAAGCAAGGATGCTAGCTAGAGTCTACAAGACGATAACTCTGCAACCACTGAAGCAGATGGTAACATAGATATTAATACAGGCTGAGAGGGGCTAAGGACCTTCTACTCATACATAGTTTTGTTGCTAGCCAAAAAATTGGCCCCAACTTCTTTCATGCTGGTAGATAACTTACTCCTAGAACAGTACATTTCCCCAATGAGGTCAAGAACATGATCAGACATCTGTTTCCAGGACTGTCCAAAGATGAGAGAATAGGGAGTGAGGTAATCGTATTACATGTCCAATTTTTAGAGCTCCCCCTCCACCCCAGGTAAAAGCAAATAATCCTGAGGGAAGTAAGGCCTTAATTCAGGGCTGATAAATGGGTTTTACCTAAGGTACTAACTTTGATCAATTGATAATGGCTGCCCAGAGCATTATACTGAGAAAGATTATTAAGCTGCTCCCCTGGCGATACTCAAAACATTTAGAAATCTACCAGTCAACACAAATACCAATGGCACTGCTGGATCAACTACTTCATTCAGTCGCCCTAACCTTCACCCTTCTGGGTTATTGAGCACTCTATTGATTTGGGGTTTAACTCTCTAGTTGCTAGTCATCTGGGGAGATCTAGTGGGAGCCCTTAAGACCTCAACTCCTTAGTAACTGATCACAGAATTGGTTCCATATCTAAACCTCCTTATTGCATGCTGAGTGTAACCTCCAGCTGTACCTTGGATTCACAAGAAGAGGCCAACATTGCATCAGCACTGTCTGCCTTAAGTTGAGGACAGATGATGTGACAATCCCATGCTAAGTATTTGCCTGCAGAATTTATATTCCTAAGCATCTAACAACTAGCCAGGTGCTGGTGATGCATACCTTTAATTCTAGCACTCAGAAGGCTGAAGCAGGCAGATCTCTTGAGTTCAAGGCCAGCCTTGTCTACAGAGTGAGTTCCATGGTAGCCAGGGCTACACAGAGAAACCCTGTCTTGAAAAACAAACACAAAAGAGTCTAACAACTAGTGAATTAAATGAAAACCAATTCTAACCCTTCTCCAGTGCTTCCAAAATACCAAAAAAGATGGAATACTCCCAAAATCACTTGATAATGGTAGTGTTATTCTGATACCGGACACAAAGATGCTAACAATAGAAAAAAAAGACAGATATAGTCTAATAGCCCTAATGAGCATAGATGTAAAAATTATCACAAAAGAAACTATCAAGTTGACTGAAAAGGCCATAAAAAGGATCACTTGCTGTGATAAATAGGATCTATCCCAGGAGTGTAGGTTGGTTTCATATATGCAGTTCTATAAGCATGATACATCATATGAACAGAATGAAAGGTCAAATAAATATGTCATCTCAATAGAAGCCGGGAAAATGTGAGAGATTCATCAGCTTTTCTTGGTAAGTTGAGTAGACAACAATTTATCTGAATACAATAAAAGCCACGTATAAACTATAGCTAATAGAAACAGCGTTAAAAGTTGAAAGACTTTCCTCTAAGATCAGTAACAAGAGATACCCAGTCTTGCCATTTTTATTAAACACAAGAAGTACTAGAAATCCTAGCCAATGTGACCAGGCATGAAAAAGGCATCTTAACTAGACGGGAAGAAATTAAACCCTCAGAGTTTGCAGATGAAGTGATCTTATGTACGGAAACCTCTAAAAAGTTGTTCTCCCTTCTCTTCAAATTATAGAATACAAAATTAATTGAGATTAGTAGTGTCTGAAGAGTAAACTATTGAAAAATGTTGAACACAAAGTAGAATGGCAGATATCGGAGACTGTGGGAAGGGCCATATTAGGAATGCAGTGGCTAAGAGTAACATGCTCAAGAGATCTATTGTAAGTTGTACTATGGTTATTAACTATACATTGTATCCTTTAAAACATTTACCAGGTGTGTGCATGCACCTGTCCTTGGGGCTTGTATGCCAGGACACATATGTAGAAGTCAGAGGATGGACAACTTGTGGGAGTCAGTTCCTCCCTCACCCTTGTGGGTTCTGGGAATCTGAACTCAGGTTTCTAGACTTGGAAGAAAGCCCCTTTAACCACGGAGCTATCTTGCCAGGCCCCATATATTATATTCTTAAAAAAAATTTGAGAGTTGACTTTGTGTATTATTTACCAAAAAATGATGTGTATATGAAGTAACATGTATATTAGTCAGCCAATCCACAACTTAGAACTTCAAATTATATTATATATGGTAAGTAAACACAATTTTATTGTTCAGGTACAAATAATATTTTAAACTTTAAAAATCCTGGATGATAAATTAGTGTGTGTGTGTGTGTGTGTGTGTGTGTGTGTATGAATTTCTCAGAAAAAAATGAAACCCAAACCTAAAATGACTTAACATTTTTAGATTCACCAGATAAAAGAAGGGCAAAGATATTAAATTTACTTACTAAAGTGCTCCATAAATAATTTTAACATCTGGCAGGAGGCAGATACACAAAGGTGTCTTTTCCAACTTAATAGATCCGAAATCTTGGAAAAGCACAGGTCTTTCCACGTAGCAAAGGCACAGGTAGAAGAAAAAGCAAGATAATCAGGAAAAAATGGAAACTCTAGACTAGACCAGGGCATGAATTCCTCCTCCTCAGGTGAGGTAAGCGGTGGGGGTGGTGGTGGGGTGGTGGTGGTGGTGGTGGTGGTGGTGGCTGGCTGCCAGCTCCCATGACCTCACTTTGGGGTAGGACTGCTATCTTGTGATGTCTGAACAGCCCCCACATGGTCTGCGCATGACTGTGTCACAGCGGGGGCAGATGCTGCTTCCTCCATTCGCCTGATAATGACATCATTTAGCTTGTGGGTTCCTTTGGCTGGTTTTTGTTTTACATGCTACAGGAGTTCTCAATTAGCCATGTTTGTCCACCATCTGCTGGGGAGAATGGTGCTTAGGAAAGACAGCCAGGAGGCATCCTTTCTTTTCAGAACCAAGAACAGGATGGCTTGGTCTGTGGACTGAATCACTGCTTCTCAACCGAAGGGGCAGAGATGACAGAGATAAGCAGAGCCAGAGAGGCTGACATTCACCAATTAAAGAGGAGAAGATCTCAAGCTGGGAAGAGAGCTCACTGGAAAAGTGCTCACTGTGCAAACTGGGGGACATGAATTTGAGCCCCAAGAATCCACAAAAAGCCAGGAATGCTTGTGTGTCCCCGTAATCTCAGGGCTGGGGAACCTAACACTGGCAGATCTCTGGCATTCACACGCTAGCCAGCTATACTAGTTCCCTGAATGCTTTGATGATAAAATGCCACCTATTGGAGAGTTTAGTTTGGGCTTGTGATTTCAGAGAGCTATGAGTCCATGGTGGACAGGAGATAGGGAAGCAAGAAGAGGAAGCTGAGAGTTCACACCCTCAATCTCAAGCATGATGCCTAAAGCAAACTGGGAGCATCAAGAGGCTTTCAACTCTAAAAGCCTATTTCCAGAGCCGTAGTTCCTCCAGAACCCTACACCTTCCCATGACTTCCTTCAAGTAGTATTACCATTGGGGGGGGGGGACCAAATGTTCAAATGCTACAGCCTATGGGGGATATTTCTCATTCAAACCAACATGTCAGCCGCGAGCCTACTCTGTGACTCCAAAGCCAGTGAGAGACTGAGAAAAACAAGGTGGAGTGTACCAAGAAATGACATCTAATGTTGACCTCTGGCTTCTGCACAAACAAGCATATGATGTGGACAGACAGCATGTGGACAGACAGACAGACAGAGTCAGAGAGAGAGCCCTGATCTCTAGCTCTCCAGGGCCTCTCTTGCTGATCTCTGCCAGCTACAGCCAGAGGCATCTCCTAAACATTAACTTTGCCAGAGCCTGGATCAGGCCACCTCATGTATTCATTCTCACAGGAACCATGGTGGGAGAGGCAGCCTTCCCTGATGGTATGCTCAGGCCCAACAAGTGGCCCAAGTTCCCAGACTCCAAATTCATTAACAAATGTTCCATGTAAGAACCTCTCCTCAGTGAAATAAAGCTGATTCATTCCACTGTTCCACGTTTAGCCAAGAGAAGAACCAGCAGACATAGAAGCATCTGTGCACAAACATTCATCATGTTTTCTTCTGAGCCACTGATAACTGGAAACAAAAGTTCCATCATGTGGTGAGCAGATAAATGGTGGTACATCCATGACCCGGCCCGTGGGTTCATCGACGTGGACCTAAAAAGGAGACTGACGAATGGAAAAGACAAGAGACACAGGAACTTGGGAGCAAGACAGAATTCTGTTCAAGCTCTGATCACTTTATTGCATACACAGAATTGACACCAAAGAGCAGGGAGGCAGCAGGGGTGGGGGTACATTCCTTGAGCCATACAATCCTTTGAAAACGAAATTCCTTATGCAGATAAGATACATTGTCTTAGCAACTATCTGCCAATTAACCACACTGAGGACACCTGGTCAGATATTTTTACTGCTTAACTGCTGATCAACCATGATAGGGACATCCCATCCAGTCTCTGGGAAGCCTTCAGTTACTTATCAGAAACAGGAAATTAGGCCTACTATCACTCCAAGCCTAACTTTATTACCTAGGTTAATCGGAAAACTCCTAACCCTGTTGGTTCCCGGCACATCCATACAATGGAAAGGTACTCAGCAATAAAAAGGACAAATTCCTGATCCATCATGACTGAACCTCATAATACATGGTTAAAGGGGAAAAAACAGACAAGCAAGAGGCTACTTATTGTGGGACTCCACTCTTGTAAAGTTCTTGAAAATGTAGTCTTCATAGTGATGGTTTTGAGAGACTGGAAGATGAGAAAGGCAATGGTTACAGAGTGTGACGTAAACTTGGGGACAGATGGAAATACCCTTTAGCTTGATGGTGATATTGGTCCAGTGAGTAAGTACATCTGTCAAAATTTATCAGCCATCATCCTTAAAGCAAGTTAATATTATTGTATATAAATCATACCTATTATTTTTTAAACCAAACAAGTTTCTAAATTAAACCCACAGAAATTTTCAGAGCTGAGCAAACAAAAGTTCTGTGGGTTTGAGTTTCATGTTCTTTTACGCACATCAAATTTATAAGAAAGAGTTATGGCATCCACAACCTTCCAAGATCACCGCACAGGGGACCTAATATTTTTAATTGTGCAAAGCAGTCACTAGAAACTCGAGGAAGCAGGGAGAGGGGGCTGATTAGAGACTCACCCATCTGGATTCAGCAATACCCTCTTCATCAGCATCTTTGCAAACTGAAGCACACTTGAGAAGAGCAATGGGTTGAGCCTCCCCCATCTTCCTGGGGGATTTCCTACAGATCAAGGCCTAGGTGTGAGCAGGAGTGTGGGGGATGGGCTGGAGAGTTGCTGGGAAAAAAGCAGGAGTTGGAAACCTAGCTAGTGCTCTGGTCATTTATCCATCCATTCAACTGACTGTCATTCAGCCTGATGGGCACTCCACCAAGTGTAGGGACATGACACAGGTGTGGCCCCGCCCCCATGAACTCCTGGTCTTCTCACTCCAGTCAAGAGCTACCCTTGTAGCTATAATTTTCCTCGGACCTCTGCCTGGCAGGAGAGGGGCCTGGCTCTGGATGTTGCACATTAATGTCTCTGTCTGCTCAGAGTGGTCACCAAGTCTAACTGACCATCAGTTCTTCCCAGGCTTGCTCACTGATCAATAGAGGGCAGAGGGAATCCAGCACTAGGTGGAAGAATTTGGAGGCAGGGGGATAGAGAAGGAGAGAGGGAGGAAGGGAGAGAGGGAAGGAGGGAGGGAGGGAAGGAGAGAGGGAAGAAGAGAAAAAAGGAAAGAAGGAGAGAGAAAGAGAGAGAGAGAGAGAGAGAGAGATTCTCAGCTCATTTCATCTCAAGTTACACCAAATCCTCCCTCCCCCTCTAGGAACATGTCTTGTCACTCTGATTCACGGAAAACCCAAGCCAAATGAGAGCATCTTACAGACAGCTGCACAGAACACGCATGCTTTGTTAAGTGGATGAAGTCCTGGTCTGGCCGCCCAGCTGGTCATTTTGCTTGTCTTCCTGACATGGCCGCCTGGCATATGCCCCAAAACTCCAAAGAAGCAGAGTCCAGATCCCAGATAAGCACTTGGTGTGCCTAATTCCAAAGACTCTGTTCTTAATTGCTGCAGACACCTGCTGTGTTCTCCCCCTCCCCCCCCCCACTAGGGATGGGGGTTGACCCAGGAGCACAGCAGACTCTAATCACCTCTTTCTGTATTCCATACTTGCCTCACCTGTCCTGAAGTCACTGAGGTCCCTAAGCCTCTGAGGCTTAGAGACAACAAAATACAGGTGATTGAGCGGAATTTATAACATATGCCTGCCTTCTGTTGCTAGCTCTCTCGATTTCTCAAAGGATGGGTTCAGAGAGGGCAACTGGATCCCTAGAAAGTTCCTGGAAATGCGACATGTTGCAGAAAACGTTGTCAGGTGTCTGCTGTCCACTGTCTTCTATACCAGGGTTTGGGTGTGAGATGGACTCTACTCCCCAACACAGGAACCCAAGCAGCCGTGTTTGCTGTCTAAGGCTCTGTGGCTGTCAGTCTTGGATGCAGTGCTGGAGTCCATAGAACTCTCAAAAACTGGGAACACCAACACTCAAGGAGATAGCAGAAGCCTCCATGTCCCTAGGTGGCAGGGCCCCCTTCAGTGGAGGGATGAATAAATTGGTGTCCAGAGGTCAGCAATGACCTTGGGCTTCTCTCCTGGCTAGCTCTGGCAGCAACTGCCCTCCTAGTTTTCCTTGATTCTGTAAGTTTTCTGGAGCTGAATGGAGGGCTCATCTTACAATTCCCCCCACCCCCAACATCCTCTGAGAAACTCTCATCGCTGGGGGAGCTCTGGCCACCATACCACGAATGCCTTCTTATTGTCTGTGGACCATCAGCCCAGGAACATCTTGTGCCAAGACCCCTTAGCACTCTTCAAAACTTAAGACTTCCAAACAGCTCCTGTTTATGTGTTATGTCTATTAAAACCTACCATATTAGAAATTAAAGTCAAGACAAATACACACACACACATAGAGGAGGGGGGAGTGGGAAGGGTGACTCATTTAAAAATGAGAGATTTCTCATGGGTAAGGCACTTGCCATACAAACAAGAAGACCAGAGTTTAGGTCCCCGGAACCCTTATAAAGCTTGATGTGGCAGCAAGCAATCCCAGCATTCATGTGGTGGAGACTAGAGAATTCCCCAGAGGTCCATGGTCCCATTAGGCTGCTATACACAGTAACAAACAAGGGCAGCCTGCTTCTAGCAAATTATAAGTGAAGACATATAATAGAAGTTGTCCTCTGACTCCTATGTGTGTGTTGAGTCATGAACATGCCAACACCATCTATACACATACATGTGTCAAGATATAATAATTACCACGGTAATAATGGATGCATCCTACTGCTCACAGCATGGTAATATAAACTAAGCATTTTATATAAAAAAATATTATTTCAAAATACAAAACTAAGTTAGTGCAATGAATATAACATTGTTGGTCTGATTGCAATCACTTTAATGGTATGAGATTTGCACATCTGCCTCTACTACCACACGATAGTACCACTCTATGATAAGGAACACACATCCATCACATAGCTTTTGGAGCACTCTGCCACACTGTCATCACAGAGACTAAAAGATAAGCATTCTGCTGTTGCTATAGATGAGACCTTTGACCTCACATACCCCCGAAATGAGCTGGAAGCCCACATGAGTTCTTGGGCCACACTTTGAGAGTCAGGACTCAAAGCCATCCAAACAGGATCATGGGGTTGACTAACCTACTAAAGATCAGGGTAGAAGCTCATGGAGGAGCAATGTCCATGGCATCTCAGTTCTGTAGATGTAGGGGACACCACCATAGCAACCCAGTGTGGTAGAGTGGGGGACACCATCAGCAAACTGGCTGCAATCATTACCCTAATCCCCACAGAGGCACAAATTCCATGAGAACTATTGAGGTTACACTGTGTCTGCCCTAGCCCATAGCACAGGCTCCCAGCAAGCACTCAACAGCTGTGTGTTGAATGAATAAATGAAACAGATATGTATATAAGTATGTATGTATGTACGTATGTATGTTTAAAGAGTCATTAAAATTATTTTCAAAAAGTAGGAATAAAAAAGAACACAGAGACACTAGATGAAAAACTGTATCCTCGAGTACTCACCCACCTGGATGACTGGCCAAAGAGCACCTTGACAAGAGTCTTACGGAATTATGTGACCCTGATATCTCACAGAGGTCACCATTACAGAGGTGCCCTACACTGTTGCACAAATGCTTACAGAATGGCTTATTCTTGGGTGACCTAGAAAGCTCTCCCCTGGGATCTCCCGGAGGCATATTCCCTACCACTGTAACATCTGCAAGGAAGCTGAGGAGCCATCCCGATACTTCAACGTGTTTTACCAACAACAGGCTCCATCAGGTGGACCCTTACACTGTGTGTACAGCAAGTCGAGTTGCTCCAGAAGATTCAAGAAAGAGAGGGAAAGAGTGCAAGGCAGAAGATGGGAAGGAAGAAGGGCTCTAATGTATTCTTACCTGGATAAAGCATGGCTGCCATACTCGTGGGCTCACTGCAGGTATGGTTGGCTATATGCGATCAGTCTGTATTGCAGCAGGCAGCACTAAATGGACTTGGTGGGTTAGCAGAAGGATAAACATATAAACATGAAAAATGAATGAAAGGGAGAGGGTGAGAGGAAGACGTGTTGGGGGTATGTCCATGAGGAATGGGAGGGAGGAGTTGGCATGGATGTGATCCATGAATTGTCAAAGAATAAATAAAAGATTTTTAAAAGAATTTTTTTTTTAATGAAAGCAGTACTAGAAGAGTCCATGCTACTGTCTCTTCCCCTCTATCCACACCATCCACTCCTGTCCAGTGTCTATCACCCTGGGAAGACCCGGAATACAGCCCAAGAATCAGTCAGCACCTAGTCTCTGCTTCCATGTGTGCTGGGCTCCTGTCCCATTTTCATCCGTGCACTGTAGGAGACACTCTTGCATCCTAAACCCTTTCTATTCATTGGTTGGGCCACTTTGAGGAAGGCTTTTGTCATTTGCAACTGAAGTGGCTTTAGCAGTTGCTAGTCCACCTATGGTAGCTGCTCCCTCAAGTGCCCTGTGCTTTTGCCTCTTCACAGCATTTGCCCAGACAAACCCCACTGGGAGCCTCAAGGCCCAGATGGAAAAGCAGCCAGTCATAATGACTGTGACCTTCTAGCTGACCAGCCCATTCCCAGCTTGCAGAGTGAGTCCTTCAGACTAGATGGAATCAAAGTGAACCCTGTTACCTCTCTTCCAGAAAATGAAAGCAGTCGAGAGAAGAAGAAGAAGAAGAAGAAAAAAAAAAACTTTCATTTCTGACATGATCTAAATGCAATTAGAGCTCAGTAGATCCATGAGAAAATTGACAAGAGCCAATCCTTTGCACAAGGCATGCTCTGATTTCATGCCATCAAATTATTTTTAAAGGGCATTAATATCACAAGCTGATGACTTTTAGCCCTGAGCAAATGATGCATTTTAATGTCTCTTTGCACACAGCTCTGGGCCCAAGTGAAGCTGTCTTCTGTGAAGCTTCAGCAAACATTTACATTTCAAAACTTAACAGAAGGCTTGTTGTTGGGTTTTTTTTCCCCATACACACCCAGGCAAGATAAATCATATTTCACAAGTTAAGCGGTGCGTCGCATTTCACTCCTAACCCCTGGCATACCTTTAGGAGATAGCTGCACCTGGGTTTCAAGCCTGAAATCTGAAGATTGATTTGGAAAGGGAGAGAGAAAGGCAGTGGCCTCTTCAAACAAGAGTCTGTTTGCAACTCACTGTGAAGAGGCCATGCGTGAACAGTCTCCTTTCTTCTTCAGCAGACATGTGGTACCTTGTGTTGTGTGGGGGTGCAAGCAGGGCCCTCAAAGAGCGATGGGATGGCCAGTGGTTATCACTTACATTTCAAGTCACCACTGTTGTGGGTAAAAGTTAAGATCAATCAGGGGTAAGGACCCCTGCTTCATTATATTAAACTCTAATTGATGGAGATCCAGTAAAAATTGTTATGTGCTTTAACTCATCTTAATGTCAAATCCAGGCTTGACCAGTATTCAAATCTCTCTCAGTTGTAGCAATTTCAACACACAAACTCTGTGGTCAGAAAGGCATAGATTCAGATCCCAGCTTAGCCATGCCATACCAGTAAAACCAGTGAGCTATTCAACCTCGGTTAGCTTCTCTTTCTCCAGTAAAATGGGAATAAGATTGCCTGATACAATGAGCTATCATCAGAATCAAGATGGATAAACCTTATTATTTTGTTGTAATTGCTCCTGGATCGCTGGATCTAACTGTTAAGGATTGCTGGTTCTTGACACCCTTCCTAAACAGAGCAACTAGGCTATACCACCATCTACACTTCTCAGGCCTCCTCTCCTCTGAAGACTGGCTGTGTACCCCTAGCATGGCTCACAAGCATGCCCAAAGAAGCATTTCAGCCAAACACAGAAGATCAAGATAACCATATAATGAGTATTCTAGAATAGGCCAGCGTCATGACTCCACAGCCTGATTTAGTCATGTTCCTTGGTGTTCTTGGGGAATTAGTTACAGGCACCCACCCTTATCCCTTCCCCAAAGAGGACACCAAAATTTTCAATGCTCATGTCCTTCATATGAAATGGTATGCTATCTATATATTTTTTCACATTACCTGACTGCATTCTTCAAAACATCTAGATGACTCAGGATACATAATACATTGCAGACACTACAAAAATTGTTGCTATGCTTTATTATGTAGAGAATAATGACAGGCTCTTGGTGGACTTTCTGAATGTTTTCATTCTGGCATTGGCTGGATCCATGACTACAATGACCAGAACACATTGGCTCTACCTCCTTGATAGAGGAGTTTTATGGAATTTGAATTATGTCTATCCAAAAAATTATAGAGGTAGGAACAGGAAATCCTTTAATTGTACAGAATTGGTTTAGCTATCTTGGGTTTTGTTTTTCCATACTAAGTTAAGAATTGTTCTTTCAAGGTGCATAAAGATTAATGTTGGATTTTTGATGGGAATTGCATTGAATCTGTAGATTGCTTTTGGTAAGATGGCCATTTTTACTATGTTAATCCTACTGATCTATGAGCGGGGGAAATCTTTCCATCTTCTGAGATCTTCCTCAGATTTTTTTTTCTTCAGAGACTTAACAGTCTTATCATATAGGTCTTTCACTTGTTTGGTTAGCAGCTTTATTCATAATAACCAGAAACTGAAAACAACCTAGATGCCCCTCAGCTGAAGAACGCATGAAGAAAATGTGGTACATCTACACAATGGAATAATATTCAACTATTAAAAACAAAGACATCATGAAATTTGCAGGCAAATGGATGGAACTTGAGAATATCATCCTGTGTGAGGTAATGCAGACTCAGAAATCCATGTATGGAATATACTCACTTATAATTGGACAAAGCCACAAAGTGCAAGATAACCATGTTACAATCCACAGACCCAAAGAAACTAGGTAATAATGAATACCCAAGAATCTCACTCAGAAGGGGAAACAAAATAGTCATCAGAGGTTGATGGAGAGAGGGAACTGGGTGGGAGAAGGGGTGAGGTGGGGTGTGGGGATGGTGATCAGGTATGGGGGGAGGGGAGCCAGGAGAGGGAATGAGAATGGAAATCATTGGGCATCTCTAGGACCAGCTGGGGACCTGAGATGGAGGAGGCTACAGGGGTGACCCTAGCTGAGATTCCTACCAGCAGGGGATATAGAGACTGAAGTGACCACCTCCTGGAGTCAGACAGGACTACCAGTAGAAGGAGGGAGACATCAGCCACAAAATCTTCAACCCCAAATTTGCCCTGCCTACAAGATGTGCAGGGATAAAGATGGAGCAGAGATTGAGGGAATGGCCAACCAATGACTGGCCCAAGTTGATCCCTTGGAAAAGAGTCAACTCCTGACACTATTAATGATGCTCTGTTGTGCTTGCAGACAGGAACCTAACACGATTGTCTTTTGAGAGGCTTCATCCAGCAGCGAATGAAAACAAATGCAGAGATCCACAGACAAACATCAGGTAGAGCTCTGAGAGTCTTGTGGAACAGTTGGGGAGAAGGATTGAGGGAGTCAGAGGGGTCAAGGACACCACAAGAAGACCTACAGAGTCAACTAACCTGGGTCCATGGAACCTCACAGAGACTGAACCTCCATTCGAAGACCATGCAGGGGCTAGACCTGCCTCCTCACACACACATACACATTTGTAGCAGATGTGTAGCTAGGTCTTCATGTGGAATTGAAGCCCTCTAACAATTGGGGTTGGGGGTGTCTCTGACTCTGTTGCCTGCCATTGGATCCCCCTCCCCTATCTGAATTGCCTGGTTGGGTCTCAGTGGGAGAGGATGTGCTTAGTCCTACAGGAACTAGATGTCCCAGGGTGGGGTGGTACTCAAAGGGGGCTGGGGGTGGGGGTAATGGTGGGAGAGATTTTCAAGGGCAGGACTGGGAGAAGAAGAGGAAGCAGGGGCTGCAGTTGGGATCTAATGTAAATTAAAAGTTAATTATGGAAAAATGTAAAAACTACAAATAAAAAGGTATTTTAGAAAGAAAAAAAAGCCAGGACAGGTCAACCCCCCTTTCTCCCTCCCCCCCCCCAAAAAAAAGAAAGAAAGAAAGTTAGTTCACAAAGTCTCTCAAAAGTGAGTTGAAGAAAACTTTGAAAATGGGTTGAAATCTCCAAAATTTCTAAATGATACACTCTGAGATGAACCTGATCCTTTGTCTCCTTTAAATCGAGGCAACTTGGCATGTTTGTTGACCCCTCCCACTCTGATGTCACCATTGAGGCTGATGTCCAAGATGTTTATAGGCAGGAGCCCCACCCTCCCTCACAGAGGAAATCTGCCTTCAGTTCTGTGCCCACCTCTCCCTCTCCAACTAACATATATGGAAGGGATCTCTGTGACTAGGGTCTGGCAGATGCTCATATTGATACCCAGGCTGGAAGCAGTCTTGTTACCAAGCTAGCTGCAAGCAACCAGGCTAACACAATCTGTTCCCCCTAATGTTCACGCACCCTGACAGTTCATATCTCCCACACACGTGTTCTCCCTAATATTTATCTATCATGAGTCTTCTCTGGGTACACCAAGCGCCATAGCAAGCTGTAGTAGACATGTCATATTCCTGGGGGAAAACATGCCTTTTGTCATTGTCTATATTGTCAGTGTTTGGGTGATGACAGACATTGGGTTAAGGCTGAAGACTGGCACTGGGGGATCCACAGGGGGGCATGATGACTCTCTGTTCCCTCTTCCTTCTCCATCATGAACCCACTGATATGGGCACCATGCAGCCTATACCAAGGTGACCTATAAAAGGAGAGTGAGACAGGCCACTCAACTGTGTACCAAGCATGTCCTATCTTCCTTACCTCTTTAGAAGTTGCCCCAGGCTCTACTTTCTCCTCTGGAAATCCTATTCCTCTTCTCCCCCAAATCCAACGTAGGACCCACTTTTTGTATAGCTCCTTCTGAAAGGCATCAGTATAATCAAAGCACAACTTCTAGCTGTGGTTGTTCTAACAGTACCTCAGCAAAGAAAAAACACAAATGAGAGCCCACGGCAACCAAAAGGGAGGAGGCAAGAAGGGTAGACTGTAATTTCCCATGCTGGAGTCAGGCCAGTGCCACCAACCTGTGTGATTAAACTAGCTTATTGCTCTAGAAATATTCAATGCCCATGTACACCCGGGGTTTTGATTATATCTCTTACCCTGAACTTGAGCCCCAAGCCAGCAGAACCAAGGACATCCGCCAAGGACAGAGAATCAGATTCCTATGAGATGAGCTCAAGAAAGCCCAAAGTCTACCTGCTCCTCAGGTAGGTTTTGCGGGGAGGCTGCTTTAATGACCCAGAATGCCTGGCCCCTGATTTTCTTTACAGAATTCTTTTATCTGAAATAAAGCAATTCCATTGCCATGGAGTTCTGAAGGTCCCCTGCAAATACAAGATACAGAAATACTCCTGACTTCCTGTTCTCAGGCCTCCAATGTTTTGTGCCCTGTAATTCTGAAGGTTCAATGCTCTTTGTATCTGCCTGGGTTCCAAGATCAGCTCCATTCTTGGACTTCAAGTTCGCCAGAGACAAGCGACCCTCATGTTCTAGAACTGCCTCATAGGTTGTCCAAAATGAACTGGGTTCAGACCCTGACTTCCCGTTCTCATACTTCTCATACTTGATTATTTTAGAAGTGGACAGAAAAGGGTCACGGCTAACACTGTGAGAAAAAGACCAAGGAAGCATTCCCCAGACTCTTCCTGTCTGAGCCCCTTATCTAGGAAGCTTGTCCACAAACCAATACCTACCTGTGACCTCTGTCTGGCAGCCTTGTTCCAAATACTCTCATCAGAACTCCTGAGCTTATTGTTGCTAGTCCACACCATACACAGTGAGTATCTGACCCCTGTGACCCAACCAGGTTGGTACTTCATTTGGTTATTCCTATTCCTTCATCTCCAGAGACGTCTGCTCATGAAGCATGGAATACACTCTTAAAACCTCAATCCCCAGACCAATTTCTTCTGGTTGGTGAAGATCCTCAGTTTCTCTCATTTTTATGAGTGTCAATTATTCCATCCCTGGAACAGTCTAAGACAACCTACCAGACGGGTAGTCACACAAACTCGAGTGTTCACATCCAGAGTAGAGCAAGAAAGCTGCAAGTGACTCCCCATTACAGAGTTTCATCCCTTAGCTTCCCTCCAAGACAGCTAAGAGTCAACACACAGGTGTCCTGTGCATTCCCACCACTCACCACCTCCAGCTCTGGCCCACTCACACTCCCCTGCCAACTATTATTGGAGAAGAGAATGTAGCCAGTATCTTAATCTCTCAAGAAAAGTATCCCGTAGGATGTCCCCCCGGCAGGACAGGCTGAAGCTGCAGTGCGTAGAGGTAGAAGCTGGTTCAATCATAAATCCCATACTCAGAGCAGAGCCCCATCTTTCATGTTCCTGGAAACCCCTGTGAAGCCATGGCTGTGAATATTCCATACTGTCTCCAAGTCCAAGGTCTCCACATGTTGTGTGGAATCTGTGTGTGATAGAAATGCATGATTTTTTCTACCCCTAGAGAATCCACTGGGTTTTTGTGTTGTTGTTGTTTTGTTTTGCTTTGTTTTGTTTTTGGCTGGTCATGGTGGTGAATACTTTATCATCATCATCATCATCATCATCATAATCATTCTTTAATCTTTTTTTTTACAGTTCAGTCATTATCCCCCTCCTGGTCTACCCACCAAATGTTCCTCATCTCATTCCTACTACCCCTCCCATTTCCAAGAGGATGTCCCCATCCCCCATCTTCACCCCACCAGACCTCCCCACTCCCTGGGCCCTCAAGTCTCTTGAGGGTTAGGCATGTCTTCTCTCACTGAGGTCAGACCAGGCAGTCCTCTGTTGTATATGTGTCCAGGGCCTCAGACCAGCTCATGTATGCCGCCTGGCTGGTAGCTTAAGAGGTCTCAGAGGTTCAGTGACAGGCTCAACTTGGGATCCATCTCAAGGGGAGGCTCCAAGGCCTGACACTATTACAGATGCTATGGTGTGCTTACAGACAGGAGCTTAGCATGGCTGCCCATTGAGAGGCCCAACAAGCAGCTGAAAGGGTCAGATGCAGATACTTGCACCCAACCAATGGCCAGAAGCCAGAGACCCCTGGGGTTGAATAGGGAAAAGCTGGAAGAAGTTAAGGAGAATCCACTGTTTAGTTGAGAAAATGAGACTTACTTGATTAAAGCAATTTCTAGCACATAGAAGGTAATCCATAAGGGTCTATGGAAGGAAGGAAGGTTCTGACCCTTGAACTAACCCATACCAAAGAGATGCCTGAAGGGGGCTGAGTGGGCCCAGCCTTCAATGAAGTTGGATCAGGGAAGAAACAGAGAGACAGCTTGGAGGTAGGTATCTGGACCACACAGACCCAAGTTAAACCCGAGCTCTACTGTTTTGAAATGACATCACCTGCTCCTCCCTTAGCCCTACTCTTGCAGTCTGTGAGCTGGGAACAATGACATCTGAAACAGAGGGCTGACAAGGGTTAAGTGGAAGAGAACACATCCATCAGTTACATCCCTTGCTATGACAAAACAACCGACAGACAATTTACGAAAAGGAGGGTTTGTTTGGGCTCAAAGTTCAAGGTCGCAGTCTATCACAAGGACAACCTGTAGGCAGGAGCATGGAGCAGCTGGGCATGCAGCGTTTTCAACTAGGTACCAAGAAGAGATGAAGGCTGCTGCTAAGCCTGTGTTTTCCATTTTACTGGGCCTGCAACCCCCAGGCCTACAGTATGGAATAGGTCCACATTCAGGGTCTACCCACAACAGCCTAATCTACAAAACCCCTCACACACCTGACCTGATATTTGCTTTCAAGGTGACTATACATCTTGCAAAGCCAGCAACTAAGATAAACCCTCCCAATAAGGAAGTATCAGATTTATACCTCTGGCCCTGGCTGCTCCCTAGAGCGCTAGTTTATAACTCTATCTGGGCTTCTCCAGATAGAGTTTATATTCCTGAAATCCCACCAAAGCCAGAAGAGTGAGGACCCTCCCCATCGCCCCACAGTGTTCCTCACAACTGTTCTTGATAATGTCAACACCATCCAGCCAACTCCAGGTCATTTCCATCTCATACTACTGGTATAAACCTACTGGTAGCCAGACTGCTTGCCTAAGCTCATACCTCTCTCTGTCTCTGGCTCTGACTCTGTCTCTGTCTCTCTCTCCCTGTCTGTCTCTGTGTGTCTTTCTGTCTATGTGCCTGTCTCTGTCTCTGTCTCTCTCTCTGTGTCTCTGTCTCTGTCTCTGTCTCTCTCTCTCTCTCTCTCTCTCTCTGTGTGTGTGTGTGTGTGTGTGTGTGTGTGTGTGTGTGTGTGTGTCACCCACTGCTACCCCAAGCTCTCTGGACTCTGCAACAGCATCTGGAGGGATGATGTAAGACAGGTAACACCTCCCCCCATGGCCCCATGGTGTGAGGAAGGAAACACACACTCTTTCCTTGTGAGATCTTCATTCTACTGTGGCCCCCCTGAGCCTCAACTGTCATCCAGATTTGGTGTTCTGCCTCCACTCTGTGTATGACTTGTTAGCATATCTTGGTTTGCCTTTTTCCTTTGCTTCTTAAGGAAAGGGTCAACATTCATAGGGTGACCAAGCTCCACAAACAAGTTTTTAAAGGGGGTATTTATTATCTCTAAGGTCTTCCCTCCTCCTAAGTCATACGGCGGCGTTTCTTTTTCATTGTGAATTTCCTTACAAGCCAGAAGAAAAAGAGAAACCCAGCACAAGGAAGGAACGGAAACCCTTTGGTGCCCCCTTGTGCTCACGTCTAGCCAACCAGCAGAGAAAGGCAGTGGAGAAATGAATGCTTGCTCTGGAACCTGGAAGGCAGCTCTCAGACTCTCAGAGAGCCTGAGGCAGGAAGGAGAAGTGCTAGGTGCAGGTGCGGATCTTAAGGACAGATACACACCTAACCCTGCAGAGAAGGATTGAGGACAGAGAGCTACACACCCACCATCCACAGAGAAGGATTTCTGGTTAAAATCCTTACCCTCCAACTTCTCAGTCTTGGATGTCCACTGGTTAAAATGGGTTCTTGCACAACCATCCCACTGAAGTGTGGTGGAATACTGCTAAAGACATAAGGACCTTCAATGCTTTAGAAAGCAAGCAAGCAAGCAAGCAAGCAAGCAAGAAAGGTATATTATACAGGTGTGCTGACACAGGCCTGCGCTGCCAACAGTTGGGAGGCTGAGGAAGGAGGATTGCAAGCTTGAGGCCAGTCAGGGCTACACCAGGAGACCCTATCTCAAGAGAGGCAAAAAATAAAAGTTAAAAGGTGGGGATAGAGAAGGGGAGAAGGAGGAGAGAGTGTACAAGAAAGGAAGAAAGAGGGGGAAGGAGAAGGAGGGAGGGAGGGAGGGAGGGAGGGAGGGAATAAGGGACTTAAGAGACACAATCTTGGTTGTGTCTGCATTGCTTCCGTCCTGATACCTTGTCTATTCATGCAAACTTGTGTAATCACAGAATGAGTCAGGCAAGATGGCAGCAAGGATACATTTGAGATACTTTGTATCTGACAAGGAGGCTCCCATATGTCACTCATAGTCCTACAAAAATATACTGGAGAAAATGTCAATGACAAAACGATGCAAGTGGTGAGGCAGAATGGTTGGGAGCTTGGCATCCCCCATCCCCACCAGCAGGGGAACTTGAAGGCAGATGCTGGGAGCTGCATTGCAAAGGGGAAGCAGCTGGGTTAGAAGTCGAGTGTCTATGATTAAGAGAATTAATCCTGATCTCATCCTTGCATCCCTGAACCTATTACAGCATCCAGCACTGGATGGACACTCATGACTGAATGAGTTAACATGGAAGCTGGCGACCTTTACTTTCAGTAAATATTTGCAATCCTGGCACTTCCCACTCAGATGTAGCTTGCTTGCCGTCTTTAACCCAGCCTGGAGACCTTGCCCTTGTCTCCTTGGGTCTCAGCTCTTCTCCATTATTAGGCAGAGTGTAAAACTGAACATGAACAATTCTATCAGGTAGTTCCCAGGCATCACCACAGACCAATTAAGTAAAGACTTCTATGGTTCAAGTCATGTACTAAGAATCAGACTCTTTAAAGGTTCCGGCTCATTTTATGTACTCAAGGTGAAGAAGCAGGGCTCTGATCTGAGCTGACCTTTGCCCAGACAGCATGGATCATGTTCTACGAGCAAAGCCAAAGAAAGCTTCAATATTGTTGCCCAAGGGCCCTCAGGCACAACCAAAAAGAAGAGGGATATGAAACCCAGAGTATTAGAGAGCCCCGTTCCCACCTTCATGAACACCTGTCTTGTTAGTAGCAGAGAAGGGAACTGGACCCCAAGGAGCTAGATCTGCCTTGGCCAGGATGAGCAACGAAGGCATTTGGAAGCAGACTCTTATCAAATGCAATGCCATTAGCACAGATTTCAAAGTGGCTTTTCCAGGGCAGGTTCACCTGGAGGGGGTCAGGGGATGGGTGGAGATACCGAATGGAACCAGGGCTTTTGACTGGAACCGCCAGGCATTGAAGAGCCTGCTGCCTTGCATACAAAACTCACTATTCATTTTAAATTATGTTTTCAAAAGTCACTCTGATATTTCATACACAGCACACGAACCTAAATTCAATCTGCCACATTGTAAGTTCTTGCTTTTAATTTAAGGCCTCCAGGCTTTGACTAATTTAAGGGACAATCTGGTGATGACAAGAAGACCATTTTCTTAACAAAAATGCCATCAGCATAAGGCAAGGCTTCCCAATTTTCAATACAAATTGAGACTTCTCGAATTTTTCTTACACCTTGGAATCCTTTAAGCAAGGCTTCTGAGCATGGAAAAGAATACAGTTTTTCCTCTAATAATGAGTCCTGACTGGGTCCATCTCATCTGGTCTCCACCAAGCCCTCTGTACATTTAAAGTCTCTGGTTCTTAACCATTACATGGCTGTCTTTGAAGCCTCAGAATAAACATGAGCTCCATCCTTCACTTTGCCATGTTCAAAGAGTGATCTGATCATGGTCCTACTAGCTTTGGGATAGAACAACACACATCTGGTTCATCAACCAGCTCCAAGCTGAGTTCAGAAGTCCCACCCAGCTCAGTGTGCCAGTGGGTTAGCAATGAAAGACAGGAGCATCTGCAGACCAGAGCTTTGTGTCTGATGGCTCTGTGTTTCAAGGCTCGTGGCAGATAGGCCTGGATAACAAGCCTCAGGAACTGGAGGCCCTGGCTGAAAGTGAAAAAAGATAAATGGCATCTATATTAATGACATTAGTGCATCCGAGCAGGTGCTCTGAACTCCACACTGTGGGTGTCCCATCGTGATCATGGCCGAAGTAAGTTATGGCCCCTAGCATTGACTTTTCAGTGCTTTATCCCTGATATCTGTTGTGAAAACAGATTCAACCATTCAGTTGTGGGATGGCTTGTTTTTAGAAGCTCCTCCACTCTTCACATCCTTCACTTCCATCTTTAAAGAGCACTTGTAGTCTTTCCCACATCCACTTTGGCACCTCTGTGGCTTCTGACCTTGTTCAGCTCATGGTTAGGTAGTCATGACAGTAAGACTTTGTGAGTACAGCTTTTGACGTCCCAAGGGGATACAATCTCACAGCAAACCACTTGACATTCTGGCTTTTACAATCTTTCTGCTCCCCTCTTCTGCAATGCTCTCGGAGCTTTAGGTTCAAGAGCTGCTTTGTAGATGTAGCCATTGGGACTGGGCTCCCCAACTCTGTATTTGATTGGTTACGTTTTTCGGTAATGGTTTCCATCTGTTGCAAACAGACGTTTCCTTGATGAGGGGTGAGGACTACACCTACCTGCTTGCATAGATTATAAACATTTCAAATGCTGTTTGGGACTGTGCTGGTTTAATCAGGTGGTGGTTGTAGGCTCTTTTCCAAGAGTCCATTATCTCACTAGCCCTGGGGAGCTGATAGGTTTCCAGCACCGGGCACAGTTTCCCTCTTTGTGAGTGGGTCTTAGGTCCAATTAAAGAGCTGTTGGTTACTGCCAAGGTATGCATGCCACTAATGACCCCTCAGTGCTATCACTCCATGGTGGTGGCTGTTGTGGTTTCTAGGCAAAAGAGCTGGGTAAGACTGTTGATTGCTTCCCTCCTTTGGAAACTTGCACACTGCCTTCTGGTACCATGGAAGCCAGTCCTTCTCCTTAATCAAAGAACTACAGGCAACTAAAGAATGCTCAGAGTGGGAAACAGATAGTCTTCTCCAGGGGAGAACACAACAACAGGTTATACAATAACAAATAGTCAACCCTGGACTGAGAGGGATATTTTAGGAATATGTATGTTTGTACATTGACACAGTTGGGGGATGGGCTGTAAGATTGAAAAAGTACACAGAGAGAGGGGCATATGAAAGGCTTTGGAGGGAGAAAAGGGGGGAATGATGATGTAATTATATTATAATTTTAAAATTAAAGAAATTAAAAAGTAGTCCTTGCAGCATGTACACAGTACACAGGACACACAGTAAATGTTGCTGACAAATTCCAAATGAATAGATGTGCAACCTTCACAGAAAAGCTCACCCCAGGAGGAAGGAGATACGCAAGTCCAGACCTGCTCCCATAAGAATGTTTTGTAGAAACATTCTACTTGTTGTATATGCTTAATCTGAAACAACTCTAAATTCCCTAAAGAGAAAAGACAACGGAAGCTATTCCTGACAAGAGACTTGGGGATTTCTTCAACAAACTCTCATTCTTTGATGCAAAAGAAAACGAAAAAACAGAAACTTACTGGGGCTTCCATCTTGAAGTCTCAAGTAAATGTGGTTCAGTG
The DNA here is from genome assembly GCA_019843965.1 of Rhynchomys soricoides. Taxonomy (NCBI): domain Eukaryota; kingdom Metazoa; phylum Chordata; class Mammalia; order Rodentia; family Muridae; genus Rhynchomys; species Rhynchomys soricoides. The sequence continues at coordinate 2,121,413 of JADRCH010000209.1, read as the reverse complement.
GTGTCCTGGTTTCATTTCTATTGCTGTGATAAAAACACCATGACCAGAAGCAGGTTAGGGAAGAAAAGATCTGGTTGCTTACAATCCCAGATTATAATCCATTAGTTCAGGCAGTCACAGCAGGATTAAAGCATCAGATCTTTGGCCAAGAGCAGAGAGAACAAACACATGGGCTTTGCCTCTGCTTTTGCTCAGATTGCGTTCTTTGCTCTTACACAGTCCAGGGTACAGCACAGGAAATGGTGCCATTCACATTCAAGGTGAGTCCTCCCACCTCAACTGAAGATCTGGATAGTCTCCTGAAGACAGACCCACGGGTCAGCTTAACAAGATAATTCTTCACCCTTCTTGGGTGATTCTAAATTTTGGCAAGTTGACAATTTTAAATAACCATCTGACTTGGAGAAGTGAATTGTAAAGACCAAGCAAGGCTGTACTGCAAGCTCCTTACCCAGTGCTCAGCCCAGCACACAACCCTCCAGGCCCAGCCTAATCTACCATCCCACACCAGTATCCTTGATCCTGGGCATCTACCGATTCCAAGGTAACCCACTCCTCTTCCATGGCTACAAAGTCATGAAGTCCTCCCTCAGCAAATCTTCAGAAAGCTGGAAAGATACAATAAGCCCATAGGGAAACTGAGGCATGCTGAGCATTTGAAAGAGGGCAAAGGGAAACTACCATCAGATTGTCCTGTACATCAAAGTAGAGTTGGGTAGGAAATGAAGGAAGGGACTGATGGCTCAGGGGAGTGGGTAAAGTGACAATCTTTCTGGAAATCAAATAGTGGCCTAAAACCCACCCACCCACCAGCAGTTACCACCTAAATGACACTGGACCAATGAGGACAAGATGCCTCTTCATGAACGACTGTCTGTGGAGCATCCGCAAAGCTTGCTCTCCAGAAAAATTCCTGTGTACAGTAGAAATTTCCTATGAGCACCAAGAAGCTGTCTCCTACACTGACTGGTCTTTCCTCATATAAAGCAGAATTACTGTGCATCTTGATATGACAAAGGCTCTGAGCATGCATACAGAAAAGGAGCCTGTCTCCCTCGGTGCTCCCCCATCATTCACATTGACTGGAGCCTCTTCTGAGATCATCAACACACACTAGCTCCTTAGCAAACCTGCATGGGGAAACGCTGGCATAGAGTATCATTCTGTTCCCCAGGGCACATTTAGTAATATCTAGAGACATTTAAGGTTACTACAACTGAAGGTTTGATGCTGACATTTAACGAGTAGAGGCCATGGACACTGTTAAGTAACTCTCCAAGTCTAAAACAGCCCTTCCCTCAAGAACTGTTGATCAATACACTGATATGTCAAGTGTGAGAAATTCTTGTCTTTCTCTAGCTCTCTAGTCTCCATCTCTAGTAAGCACGCCAGCTTTGTTTCCTCTAACGGACCCTCATACCATCTTCAAACACATAATGAAGCCTTCTTCCATAGTCCAGCCAGTCCACAACACAAAGCTAATATCGCTAATGTCACTCTTCCTTAAGTTTCTCAGACCTGTCTAATCAGCCAGTCAGTCTAGCTTTCCTCGCTCCCCGCTCTCCGCAAACACAGCAGTTGCCCAAGCAACCTCCCTTGGCCCTCTTCTGTTGCTAGATCTCATCTTTCTCTAGACAGGCACACTCCTCAAATCCACAGGACCCACTGACGGCAAATGCTGTGGTGAATACAGATTCAGAAGAATAGGAGATGGTTCTTTTAGTCAGGTATATGCTGAGCGTATGTCATGTATCAACCACAAGAACAGTGATCTCTTAGGGATCCACAAAATGGCTTCTGATGCAAATGCTGAGAGTGACAGTTCCCAGGACAGAAGGGATGTAACTGGAAGCTAGGGTCTAGCCAGGCTGTCAGCAGGTTTCAGGTAGAAGCAAAGCTATGAAGAGGAAGTGACACAGTGTTTCAGGCAGTGTGAATACTGCACCGCCCCCCCCCCCCACACACACACAAGGATACAGAAAAGAGATAGGCACTCAGAGCTGGGAATGCCAGGCCAGCAAGGCATGGAAGGTGGAGAACCAGGTTTCTAAAGACCTTACCAGGAGGTCTTGTAAAGAAGGTTAGAAATGTAGGAAGAAACTAGGGTTCTGATGTAGGGCAAGCACAACAGTGAATGGGGATGAGTCAAGCAAGAAGGCAGTATTAGAAAAAGATGCTACAACTTTCAGAATAAATTGAAATATGCCACAGTGACAAGAGCCTTCCTGGCAAGGGGACTATCTCTATACCCATAAAGTAGACTCGGGAGATCTTAGTAATGATTAAGGCTGAAAGTCACACATAATAAAAATGCCCTCAAAAATCGCTCCAGTAATTATGAAAGTCAGCATAGTGTTGTCTCCGAGTGAGCCAGGCCAGCGCACATTTAATAGAACACCGGTTTTGATGGAACCCCAGATGAGACAGGCAGCCACGGTGAAAAGGGACTATCCTGGGAAATAGGTTTGCTATCTAATCTTCAGACATTGGATTCCCTACTGGTGCATTCCTGTGGCCACAGAGGTATACTTGGCATGGAATGGTAGGTTCCCACCTTGTATCTCAGGTACCCTTCGGGCAAACTCTCTCTGCGTGTACTCTCCTACTTAGCTGCCACACGACGATACCAAGACCTGAGAACTGGGTAGTTTAGACAACAAACACTTGTTCTTTGACCATCCTGAAGGTAGAAATTCTTTCTAGTCAGGGACTGTTCTTCTGGAAGCTTTTCCTCTCTAATGCCCATCTTCTCACTGAAGCATCTGGTCCCTCCCTCGTGCAAGGAAGTGTTGACTTTCCTAGGGTCTCTTTACACATTACAAACGGGAGCTATTTGAAGGCACACCATCCTAGTGAGGGACAGGTATGGCAGTAGAAGGCTCAAATTCAGAGAATAGCCAGTCTTCAAAGATAGGAGGCAGGGCTTCCCAGGCCTCAATGCATGGCTCTCTGGGAAAGGGGCAGGACTTTCAAACAAGAGGGAACAGGGATGCATGTAATTGACTGTGGTGTGCCTCCATCCTTCGGCTGTTATAAAGGCTGATGGTAGCATAGGGTTCACACCAGGAAGGCTGGAAGATACGGAGTCAGGTGTAAAGTCAGATTGGACCTGACCTTATAAGGCTTTCTATACTAGGTACCACATAGCTCTGATCGACCCATTCAAAACCTTAGAGTCCAGAAATGGCTCTTGTAAAGACTGGGAGTGAGGTGCCTAAGGCAAGAGATAATTCAGAAATAGTATACAGTTGCAAACAGCTAGTGACTGAGAGTGATGTAAAGACTTCCTGCAATATTCTGCTCAAAATCAAGGTCAGAAATAGCTATTATGATATCAGTATGAATACCTTGCCCCAGAATACCAGAACTGTCACATGACTCACCAGCTTCAAGCGATTAATCAAAGCAAGCAAATGCCTGTGCGAGTGCGCGCGCACATACACACACACACACAACCTTATGCCAACAAAAACCAATTCCTCTTTTGTCCAATGCTCTACAAATGATCTAGATTTTCTAAGTGCAGTATTAATAAGGCAGCTTTTCCAACAAGACTTCTTCCAAGAAGCAGTCTGCCATTCAATAAATAGTTGTAAGCATTCTCTCTGGTTTCTGAAGCACAGTGCTCTCTGAAGATATAGAAATATCAGGTAGCAATTTTCTTTCCTGTGAGTAGGGAGCTTTACTTTAATAAGGAGGAGAGATGCAGGGGGATAGACTGCTGGAGATGAAGTGAGATGTATTAGGTCATTCTGGCCGTTTCGCTGGGTGTGCCTGAGATTGCTCCCCGCTGCACCAGCATCATCACCGCTGCCTGGGCTCGTCCGATCCTAAGTGATTTAAGGGGCACATAGTAAGTGCTTATAATGGGCTATAAAGAAACGACTCTTGCCGGACACTAGTAAAGGTTTGGCTGTAATTGCAGAAAGATGTTCATCCTATCAGAGGCCAGAGAGAGCCTTGCTGTCCTTCAAGCAGTACGGCATCGGGACCATGGAATTCATGTCCTTTAAGGTTTCCATCTAAAGAAAATCACATGGTGATGCGCATTTATCAAACTGTAAGCCATCGTGGCTGTGCTGGAAGTGAAGAACTGTATTCTCAATGTCCCCAGCAGCTGTGGCCATTCTGTTTCCTTTAGACTTCCTTTGTGTGCAAGGTGGTACAGGGCCCAGTCTTGGGATAGTAAATAGAATTAGGTTTTCAGATTCCTCCACCAGGTCTAGGGATGAGGCCATCACAGGTAAAGTGTCTCCAGAACAAAAAATGTTCTGAGGATCTCATCCCCACTTGAACCTTGAATAGATCACAATGTTCGGAGAACATTGTTACCCTTTAAGAGCTTGGATGGTGGTGTCCAGCCTTAAAAACACAGGAGCAGGAAAATGGAAATGGGGTCACTTAAAGCATCAGTAGCAGTGGCTGAGCAAGTCTTAGAGTTACTGTGTTTCTCACAGGCTTAGCAAACACTGACATATGTACGTCTCGAGTTCTCTTTTATAGGTAATATCTCTGCTACTTCTATGGCTGCTACTGTTACTTTACATCAAAAGCAGGGCTGGCACCTCACAAATTGGTTGTCATTGCTCTTCCCTTTTGCACCATGACACTGACATACCAGGAAGTGAACACCTAGAAAGGTCCAGACTCCCCACTGAAGGAATATCTACTACAAAAGATGATGAAGGTCGTGCACCTCATTAATTCCACTGAGGCTCTTTGTAGTAGCTGAGAGCCATGTCCTCCAATAGACACTATTGACTATCTACTGAGAAATTAGTGTTCTTTTATCTTCATTCTTCTCAAAAATGTACACTAAATGTATTTTCCTTTTTATGTTTGCAGCTAGGAAACTTAGGGCCATATTTCCTTAGTTTTTGAGCAAAGCATGTAAAACATTTAGTCATGTACTTTCTGTGTAAGCAAAACTCTTTATTTTCTCTCCCTCTCTCCTTAGGGATAATTTTTTCCACCCTTGGATTTGGTAATAGGTTCTAAGAACTGACACTAAAAACCTAGTCAGGGAGGAAGGGAGAGAGGTGGGGGGAGGCTGAACTTCACTAAACTTGAAAAAATCTGTGCCTCAAAAGACATTAACATCTAGGTGTGTGGTGACTGCAATCTCAGTGCTCCAGAGGCAGCTGCAAACCTAAGCTCCACAGGAAGAGTCAGGAGGAAGGCAGCATAAGAGGGAGCAAAGATGAAGAGAGAAGAGGGGAAGAAAAGAATATACAATGTTTTCTAGAAAAGATTAGCATTGAAAAAAGTTCCCAGGGAATGGAGAAATGGCTCAGTGGTTAAGAGCAGTTGTTATTCTTGCAAAGGACCTAGATTCGATCCCCAGGACCAACACTCGCAACCATCTGCAACTAAATTTCAGGGTAATCACTTCTCGGTCTTTTGGCTAAGATCAAGTGTAAATTTCAGGGTATATGACAACTTCTAACCTCTGCCCACTCCAGGCATGCACATGTTGCGTGCGCTTACAGACATGCGGGCAAAACACTCAGACACTCATTGTTAGGGTCACTGTTGCTATGATGAACTGCAGGTAGTAGAGGAAAGGGTCAATGTGTCATACATTTTCACATCATAGTCCATCATTGAAGGAAATCAGGACAAGAACTCAAGCAGGGAAGAAACGTGAAGGCAGCAGCTGATGCAGATGCCATAGAGAGGAGCACTGGTTTGCTTCCTACGGCTTGCTCAGTTTGGTTTCTTATACAACCCACGACTACCAGCCCAGGGAATGATTCCACCCACAGTGGGCTGGGCTCTCCCCCATCAATCATTAATTAAGTACATCCCTACAGGCTTGCCTACAGCCTGATCTTGATCCTGATCCTGATCTTCTCAATTGAGCCTCCTTCTTTCTGATGACTCTGGCTTATGTCAAATTGACATGAAACTAGCCAGCACAGACATAAAACAAAATACATATTTGGATACTAAAAATGTTTTCCCAGTTTATGTACAGCCAAGGAACAATCAGCAGAGCAAACAGACAACGAATGAGAGAAAAAGTCTTTACTAGCTGCTTCAGACAAGGAGTTAACATCCAGAATTTGTAAAGAATTGCATAGATAAAATACGAAGAAAATAAAACTGCTAATCAAAAAATGGGCAAATAGACAGTCTTCAAAAAAGAAGCATAAACAACCAATAATTATTAGAAAGCATTGAATACCCCTTAATCATCACAGAAATGTAAGTCAAAACCACTTTGAGACACCAGCTTATACAAGTCAGAATGGCTGTCATCATGAAATGGGACAACCACTATCACAGAGGATGCGGAGAAAGAGGAACTCATTTCTGGTGAGTACAAAAGAACGCAGAGGTTATGGAAGTTTGGAGATACCTCAAAAGTTGAAATAGAACTATAGTGTGACTAGCTATTTCACTGGACATATACCCCTAAAGTTCCACAACCTACCGTAAAGATATCTGTATACTCATGTTTATTGCTTTACTCCCTATAGCAAAAATATTTGAATCAAACTTGGTGTCCATAAATAGATGAATAAAATGTTGTACACACACACACACACACACACACACACACACATATATATATATGTGTGTGTGTATGTGTGTGTTTTGAATATGTGTAGTGCCCATAGACTCATGTGTTTGAACTCTTGGCCATAGGAAGTGGCCTAATTAGGAGGAATGGCTTTGTTGGAGGAAATGTGTCACTTTGGGGGCAGCCTTTGAAGTCCCCTATACTCAAGCTTCTGCAGCCTGAAGATCAAGATGTAGAACTTTTAAGCTCCTTCTCCAGCACCGTGTCTGCCTATGCACTGCCATGCTTCCAACCACAACGATAATGAACTAAGCCTCTGAAACTGTAAGCCAGCCACAATTAAATGTTTTGTTATAAGAGTTGCCATTGTCATGATATCTTTCCACAGCAATAAAACCCAAACTAAGATACACGCACACACACATACACACACACACACAATCATTCAGCTCTATAGAAAAATGGGATCACAAAATGGATGGAATTAGAATGCATAACATGTAGAAAGAAGAACAAGAAAGGATAAAATCAGTGGATGCGAAAGGACTAGATTCAGGTAATGGACATGAGTTATGAAAGAGAATTTAGAACTAACTGATTTTATAGTTCTAAGTCTGCCTTGGGTTTTTCATGTTTGGTAGTAGATAATCCCATACAAATATATCTTATAGCAAAAGTGTAAAATCCAATGTGAACATCCAACTTCAGAACACCTGTTCTAAATGTATAGATCATTGAGTTGAATAGACTTTGAGTCTAGTTAATTTCAGAATACTTTTTTATTTTTAAGTTTTTTATAATAAATTTTATTTTAAAAATCTGAAATCAAACAAAAAAATAAGCACCAAAAGATGAAAAGACAACAGTAAAAAAAAAAAAAAAAAAAAAACGGTTGTCCAAGATCCAAAATATATAAAGAACTCCAATAGCTCAACAACAAAAGACAAGCAACCTATACTGAAAAAATTGGGCAAAAAATGTGAACACATCTTTCTCTAAGGAAGATATACAAGGGGCCAGCAAGCCCATAAACAGTCACTCAGTATTAGTCATAGGGAAATGCAAATTAAAACCACATGGAGACACCATTTTGGATCCACCAGGATGAGTGTTACTGAAAGATAAAGGAGACCATTACAGACATTGGTGCAGACATGCACCATTCCCCACCCACATACACTGCTGCTGGGCCACACCAAGATGCTTCTGTTCCTTTATCTCCTTCCCCGATGCTGGGACCCAGAGAGAGGTATTGAGTTTTCTCCCCTCAGGTCAGAGTGAATGACATTTCAACTGTTGCATGTGATTGTCTAAGCAGGAGTTTGGTCTGAAAGTTCAAATGAGAGACCTTAAGTGGGTGAGACCCTTGGCATCCCCCATTCTCCCACCCCAGTAGATGTGTGTTCATTCAACCACCCTCACTCATGAAGAACCTTCATTGGCTCTGGAAAACAGTCTGTTGGTTCTTCGACTGGTTGATCATTGAGGCGTCATAGGGTCCAGCATCTCTTCTCCTAGTTCTACATGCCCTAAACAGGTGTTAAAACAATACATGCAAAGTGTCACAACTTTGCAATACAAAAAGGCAGGAACCCCCCCCCCCCGTGCTCCTCAGCAGATATGCAGATAACCAGACTGTGATGTGTATATAGGAGAGAATATTGATGACCTATGTAGAGCAAAGAAATAATGATGCATGCCATGCCATGAATTAAACATAGGAAACATGATAATAGACAAAAGAATGGGGGTCCAAAAAGTCACAGGCTGTGCAAGTCTGTTTACGTGGAATATCTAAAACAGTTAAATTCATAGGAAGAGAAAGCAGCCTGCTGGTTGCCAGGGCCTGGGGGAGGTAGTCATAAAAAGTCACTGTTTTCTCTGGGGGTGATGAAAATATTTTAATCACACAGCACTGTGAATGAACCAAATGCCACTGCGCTGCTCACTTTGGAATATTTGATTTATGTTTCGTGAATACCAATTAAATACAGAACTCGATTAAGGAAATAAACAAAATAGACAAGCCAGTCTTTAAAGTCTGTTCCCCCAGAACTGAAGTTATCCAAAACCCTAAGCCCAGCCTCCTGCCTCCTCACTGCCTGCAGCACAGGCTGGCATGCCGAGAGACAGTGAGGAGCGTTTACCTAGATAATGAATACTTAAAGATGTACCACACATGACGTGGGGCAGGGGAAAGATCCTAGGTGACCTGTTCCCTTCAATTTTATTTTCTCAGTCGAATTTTCCTTACTTCTTTTCCAACCACGAGAGTAAAACTCGCCCCCAGTTACTCGCCCGCAGTTACTCGCCTGCAGTTACAAATGCTCACAAGGATGTGAAGATTTCTCATGCCTACTCCAACCCCTAAAACCACACCTTTGTACTGACTCAGTTTCCGATTGATGGATTAACACTGTGGCGTGTGTCTTTGTACTGGCTTCATACTTCTTCAAATGTCGTCTAGATGATGTGTGTGTGGCGGCTCCTCCATTATTACTGTGGAATTAATGTTCTCGGGATGAGCCACACCAGGATGCTTCTGTTCCTTTATCCCCATCCCCTGATGCTGGAGCCAGGAGGGAGGTACTAAGCTTTTTTTCCCCTCAGGTCAGAAGAATGACATTTCAACTACTGAATGCAATTGTCTTAAGTAGGAGTTTGGTTTGAAAGTTCAAATGAGAGAGCTTACGTGGGTGAGACCCTTGGCAAAGCCATTCTCCCACCCAGGAGATGTGTGTGTTCATTTACTAGCTCTTATTCATCATCAGAGACACCTGGCTGTGGTTGGGATTCTCATCTGAAAGTATTTCTGCTCTAAGTTCAGTTCAGGATGGATCTCATCACCTTTGGTATTTACTTCTTTTGCTTGTGCCTGCCACCCTCACTAGCCTAGTACTTCTAGGGAGCAGAGATCTTAACTAACCTCTTCACTGTCAGATGCTGCCTAGCAAGTATGAAGTCCTGAGAAATATCTATTGAATAAAATTCCACCAGATTTCCCCTTTGAGGGAGATCTATGGTACGAGGGCAGTTGGGAGGGAGGTTAAGAGAGGGTCTGTACTTGTAGCTGCTTCATTAGAACAAAAATTCGTTCAAAATAATTGATTATAAAACATGCCCATCCTGTTTAACAAATTTGTGCTTGCTTGGGAGGGAAAGAGGAAGATACCCTATCTTCCCAGCTCCTTCAGAGTCTTAATGAGACTGTAAGACACTGGGCGAGCCTTAACTTACCAAAGACCCTTAGAATGAACACATGGAGTCAGGGATTGATGCAAAATGCAAGAGAAATTTATTGATTCAGCATGCTGAGGTCGGTCTGCATACCAAGATGGAAGAGCGACCTCCCCCAGCCCGTTCAGGGACCTTATATAGGATTTTAGAGCAGCCACCATTAGGCAAAATGTGATTGGCCGAACAGTGTGACTTTTAAACTGATTGGTCTTTAGGGAATGAGGTAGCAGGGGCTTAATCAGCCCCTTCCTTCCAGCTTACATGCTTTCTAACGTTTCTTCCAGGAGGGGAGGGGTGCCCATGTGCTTGGAGGGGGGAGGGGACCCTGGTGGAATATCTCAAAGTTCAGAGCTGACTTCTCACATCCAACCCCAAATAAAAGACAACAGATAGCTATCAGCTCCTGAGGCCACAGCTGGATGACCAGCCAACAGTGACCTGTTCTTCTGAAGCAACCTAGTATTCCACTTCCAATACTTTACTGAGGTTTGTGTTTCTGTGTCTTGGTTGTATCCCACAGGAACTTGGATGAGGGATCTTACTGGGCCAATGCTTGAACCACATAGAGCCTTTTCTCTTCTACCTGTGTGCTCTTCCACCTCTGTGAAGGACCCTCCAGATGTTCTGAAGAGAAGCACTTGTGGCTCTCCCTTTACTGAAGCAAGCGCCTTGAGGAACTAGAATTTCTCTTCATGCTGTGAGAAGAAAAAGGCTGAAGCCTGGTGCCGGCCAGGAGAGGAGGAGAGTTCACACAGTGTTGACAGCTTGGCAGGAGAGGCTGAAGCCACACCGATAGTAGGCCAGTGATGGACATGATCTCACCTTGACTATGACTGCTTGGCTACACACACCACTCAGCCTTTAATTAGTTAGGCCTGTACCTCGTGTCCAGAACCCCAACATGGTCTTAGGGAATCGCTGAGCCTCTTATTCTCTCCTCTGCCCAATGAAGGCACGTGAAGAAATCTTTCCCTGCTTGGCACTATGATTTGACTGTTTACCTGGAGACAAGGAATTAAGCCCACCTTCCTAGGGCTACCAAGGACCAAGCTCTGACTCTAACCACTACAGTAACTTAGACATGAAGTTCTTGGTATTGCAAAAGATTACTATCCCCCTTACTTGTTCTGACACTAACTCTGTCACAACACAAGCTGCCTAACGTCTACTGTCATCCTAGGACAGTGTGCATACTCTCTCTCTCTCTCTCTCTCTCTCTCTCTCTCTCTCTCTCTGTGTGAGTGAGTGTGTGTTGGGTTATGTGAGTTGGTATGCATGTGTTGGTGTGTATGTGTTAGGGAGTGAAATGGGGTATGTGCATGTGTTGAGGTGTGAATTGGGGTCTGTGTGTTTGGGGTGCGTGGGCTGGGCATCTGTGTTGGGGCATGTGTGTGTGTGTTAGTATGTGTGTGTGTGCATGCCAATACTAGTAATTTTTCTACTCATACTATGTAATTTCATGCCAACAAGCCATGCTCAGTATTTCGTAGTTTCATGAAGTCGAAATTGAGTCAGCTGTTGGTAGCTAAAAACAAAGAGCTTTTAAGGGACACCTGCCACAGCTGCCTGCTCACAAAGCCCATACATGTTGGAAACCCGTCAGCAGCACACAACAGTGGGATGTAATTCTCCCAAGGCTGCTTCCCAGACCAAGCAGGTGCAAACATTCTCCCATAAGCCTGGGATGCCCCATAACTCCACAGGAAGTCAAATATAATCTCTACTCCGAACACAGGGTAGAGCTTGCCCACCAACACAGAGAGCAGCAGTTCTGATCAATGTGCTAGATAGGTAAGGAACAATCAAGGACACTTATTAATCAGATATGGAGGAACCTGGAAGCTGAAGAGAATCCTGACACCAGTGTGTCCTCTGGGTTGGCCTTATTCACCAAGAACTGTAGGTCCAATACCAAAGGACCTCTGCACCAAACAACCCGAGTCCTTGTTCCTTCCTGGGATTAAGATCTGAACCCATTCTTATTAGTAGAAATAAAAATTAGCTCCACCTGGAATAGATTCAACTTTCCTGGAAGACAGCAGAACGGGTCATGCAGAGGGCTAGGAACAGATCCTCAGACACAGAGAACTTTAGCAGACTCCATCCCAGTTCCACAAATGTTAACTGTGGTGCTTCGGAGGCCACTGGCCACTCCCCTTAAAGCCCACTTGTCAATGGTCCAAAAGACCCTTTGGTTTGCTGAGCTACAACGCTTACCAAGCCAAAGCCCCCTTCCTGAGAGCTAAGAGGAGCTGTTTTCTATTTGCCCCTGAAATGTCTCCCAGCATGAGCTGCAGCTAGCTACGTTGTTGCCCAACACACCAGGGAAGTGAGGCTGTCCCGCATCTGCTCAGCCCATATTTTTAATTGCTTAATAATACTGAGTAGGCTTGCCTCATCCCCTCCAGCATAGCAGCGTGGGGGGCTTTGACATTCAGGGCCTGGTGTGTGGGCTGGAAACACAGATGAGGCTGAGAAAATGTCAACCTCCCACAGCTTCTCAACCAATTAATCACCACGCCATCTGACAGGGTACACCTCATCCTGGGGAACGTGGTGCTGGCAGTCCAGAGAGCTGTCCTGAAGGCCCTGTTGTACTCTAAATTAGCTGTGTGACGCACAAATGGCTCACCTTTCGGGAGTTAAGTTTCTCCGCTTTTAAATGTATTTAAAGACAATGGGAATGGGCTAAGCAGATACTTAGGGAACAGTGGTATTATGGGATAGAGACTGGCCACACTAGAGTCCACCATTTGCCAGCAATAAAATTCCAAGATATACCACAATTCCCTCAATGGCAGAGCAAATGCAATAGCATCCACAAACTAAGGCTGTTGGATGGACTTAGGATGGTGCACAGCATACAGTACTCACTCAGTGAACATCAGCTGTCACTATTATATGGAGCCAAGCCATTTAACTCAATTGACTACATTTAAAGTTCCAAGGGAAATACTTTCAAAGATAGAAATTCAATGTGGGATCTTCCTCCTAGATACTCAAAGTCTTGTGGACAAGATAAACATATTCATAAAAGTACTGGGAAGAAGATGCAGGCTACCGTGGTGTTCTCTGTGACAGAAGTAAGCAATGACACCATGTGTTTCTTGTGGGCTGGGGACCATGCTGACTGCCACACCTGCGTCACTCAGTCCTCATGCTGTCTCATGACACGGCAGGTCCAAGTTTATCAAGAGGAAAGCAACCACGGAGAAGCTAGAGGTTTCCTGAAATCACATACCTTCTAATGGAAAGAAAAGGATAGGAACCCAGGCCAGAAGTCATCGTTCTTGAAGCTTATCACGGGATGGGATGGAGAAAGCTACCAGAAAGAAGTGACAATGGAGCACATAAGTTTTTTGATGATGATGATGATGATGATGATGATGATGATGATGATGATTATATATGAAAAGGTATGACTTCTAGAGCAGGGTCAAGAAATACTGACTTCATAGCTAGGTGGGTGAGATTTTAAACATCTCTGGGACCCCATTTCTGAATAGTCATAGTGCTAAATGGGAGCTGTGGGAAGGATGATAAGAGCTTGTGTGCACGCTTGGCGAATGTGAGCACTCGTGGCAACATCACAATCACCGTCGTCATCATCATCACCATCATCATCATCACCTCAGTCCCTCACCAGCTGACAATCAGATATACTCATGGACAAGACCTGCTTTTTCAACAGGTCCTTAAGGCGATGACCATAAAGGTACCCTGAATGTCTCTGATCTCATCCGTCAAAATGTCTCTTAAGATTACCTCTGAGCTACCTCCTAGCACATGCCCAATATATTATAAGTGTCCATTTCTTCATCAGGCTAAGCATACGTCTCATGCCTCAAGTCTCTTTGTACACACATGAGCCACCTTGGATAGAAAACCCATGCGATATTTTATAGAATTCAGTCAGTAGAGAAAAAGAGTTCATTCCCCAGAAAGGATAGAAGACACATGAAGAAGATGACATAAAATAGAGGAAGATAAAGCCACTGCCTGTGGAGACCGGAAGGTCTCACGGAGACTGAGAAAGCAGGATGGACTGTGTTACCTTTCTGTCAAGTTGCTTGTCTGTCTGCTGAAGTGCTGAGCCCCGGTCACCAGGTAGAGATGGCATTCAATTGGAGTTCTCTGTGGCACCGAGTCCCGAAGGGTGAATAATGGCTCCTGCAGAACAGAGGGGTGTTTGATGTGAGCTTGTCATCCCCGCCATCCTTCACTGAGACCCAGAGCCAAGATTCATATCCCCTGTCAGAGGCTCATGCAACATCCCGGGCCAGCCTCACCAGGGTCCAATTTTATACCTTCTCCCTGAGGATGGCAGGTAATCTTTCAGTTCTAGAGATGGGAAGTCACCGTAGTGCTCCATTTGTCCTGGGAAGTACTTAGGGATCGGGATGGACTAGAAAGGGGAAAGTGGAAACTCTGTCTCCAAAGAATGCAATACCATAGCCTTTTACCTGTTCCCTCCATTCCTTTCCATGGCACACAGGCATATGCACACACACACACATGCACACACACAGGCACACACATGCACACACACACAGTCCCCCAACCCCAAGCAGGATCACCTGAAATGGTGCTGTATTCTTCGGTATCAGCCCAAGGTCCTACTGTCACCACAGGCAGGTGCTCACGAGGTGAAATAGTGTACAGAATGCCAAGATCAGATTCATGGAAGGAATAAAACTGCTCAAAACAAGATGAGAGTACCTGAATGATTTAGCAGGAGCAGTCACAGCACTGTCCTTCCACCCCGCATCTCCCTGAGGCCCTTAAACTGTTACTCAATTGGTTAAGTCTCTGGTGTTTGCTATGCAGAGTGGTGGGGACAAGGTGACACTCAGTAATGAGAACTGTCCACTTCCCTCTCCAGGAGCACCAAGTGCTGAGCAATTCAAGCACTAGTGAATCCTTGTGGTACTCACTTTGCTCTTCAGCTGCCTTAGTGACTAGCACAGAGTAGGTCTTCAAAAGCCAACTCTACAAAGCTAATTTTTAGTGGCATCTATGATGATTAGTTTTTCATCAGCTTGACACATACTAGGGTCATCTAGACTCGGAGAACCCAATTGAGAAAACGTGTCCAGCAGATGGGTCTGTACCCAAATCTAAGGGGTGTTCTCTTGATTAACGATCAATATGAGCAGGGCCCCACCCAGGCATCGCGGTCCTGAATTATATAAAGAAAGCAAGCTGAGAACCTGTAAACAGTGTTCTTCCATGGCCTCTGCTTCTGTTCCTGTCTCCAGGTTCCTGCCTTGTGTTGGAATGCAAGCTGTGAACTGGAATAAAGTCCTTCTTCCACAGGTTGTTTCTGGTTATGGTACTTAGCATCGCAATCAACAGCAGACAGGACATTTTCCCCTTGTACGAAACAGATTACCCATTAGCTGATCTGATCTGTTCTGGGGGAAAGAGTGCTGTTCTTGTCTCTCATTATGATTAGACAACAGTAAAGACACAACAGCAATGCCTTTTGTGTGACTATGGCAGAAGGAGTCATGGGCCACAGGTCAGGTGATGCTGGCTCTGCCCTCAGGTTGTCATGTGACTATGAATGCTAGGATTTCCCTGAGCCCAGCACCAGGAAAGATTTCTGCCCAACAGATCAGTAACAGGAGCTTGATGGTGCTTTAAAATGCAAGTCTGAGCCAAGGTTCAAAGGTTTACTGTCTAAGACTCCAGATGTGGAGTTCTGGCCCATTCAGTTTTCTTTTCTTTTTTAATACTTATTTTTTAAAGACGGGACCAATTGTCACACTGGCTGGCATTGGACACCCTATGTAGCCAAGGATGGCCTTGAACTTCTGACCCTCCTAACCTTTACTGCCCAAGTGCTATGATTGCAAGTGAGCACCATCAGGTATGTTTTATTAGGCTCAGAGGACTGATGCCAGACTTTCACAGATGCTATGAGAACATTCTACCAACTGAGCTATACATCCAGCTGCCACCACCACCCCACACACATAGTTTCTAATAGACATAAATGTATTCCAACATCTGAAAATCAGGGAACTTTATATTTTGAAATCTGGATTGTCAGCTGTCTTAAAGGATATCAGGAAGTCTGACATCTCCAGACTGAACTTTGAACACCATCTTAGCTATCTGAAGATGTGGTTCATCTTTCAGACTGGACCTGTCTCTCCCCATTACTATAATTCACACTATGTTTAGCTTCCCTCCTTCAGGTAACCTCCTGGAACACATGTGGTGGCTCAGTCAACCTGAGCAGGTTAACTAGTAACTCAAACCAATGTGTATTCAGAGCTCCCTTGGGATGTACAGTCATTGGCACAAGAGGAACGGCTGAGAACGGGGAGCTCTGGGCAGGGTGAGGACAAACAGCAGAAGTGTGTTGAAAACCTTTCTCCAAAAAAAAAAAGAAAGAAAGAAAAGAAAAGAAAGAAAGAAAGAAAGAGAGAGAGAGAGAGACAGACAGAGAGACAGAGACAGAGAGATATAGAGATGGAGACAGAGCTGAACAGTGGTAAGTGGAGTCCACATCATGAGAAGGAGAATCCCAAATACCATGCACTGTTATTTCCAGCATCTCATGCCAGAAACTCCAGGTATAACGTGGGGTTTAGGAGCTAAGCTGCCAAGCACCCCCTGCACACACTTCCACCCCCACCTGCATGGTTCGTGTTGAAATAAGAGTCTAGGCCTCAGGAAACACAAGGCTGAGCACAGAGTTCTCAAAGTTAGCCTTGGCCCTCACAGACTCCTTCTTCTGGAAGTTTCACTAAGCAGCCAGAGGCATCATCACCTTCAGATCCAATGGTAGCAGGAGGCAAATACGCATGTTGAATCCTCCCAATGTACGTCAAGAGAAAGAACTGGAGAAAGATGGCAAGAGGGGAAAAAAATCCTCCTTTCGGCCTCATTAGAGCCCCTGCTTAACTGGGCTAAAAATAAAACTAATTGCTTTTGCTATTCTAATGTGGGAAAATCAGTTTTTAAAGGATCAAGATCTCTCTCTGGCTGCAGAAATCATTGAATCGGTAATAGACTGGCTGCCAATGAATTATGAATGTCGTAATCAAGTCTTCTTGGAAGGCTGAAGTTTTGGTTACAAATGTGGGCACTATAATTAGAAGCACACTGAAGTGGCCTGAAGCAGACCCCCTTTATCTTTTGTTCTTCTCTCTGAGGAGGGAAGAGACACAGCCTGCTCCAGCAGGCATGTGGGTTATTCTTGAACAACGGCCGGCCGTGCATGCTCTCACCATGTGAGGGGCCTCTACACAAAAGCACATAGAAACACCACCCTCTGCTTCCCACCTCTAAAAGATCACACCAGTCTCCCCCAACAGGTTGGATGTGCTAACTTTCTTCATTCGGTCCCTAAAACAACAGTCTGGCTCTACTAATGCAAGAGGCCCAGAGTATTGGCTGTGGTGGTAGGCAGCCCCCAGCCCCCATTCCTTAGCAAGGGTCAGCTGCATTCAATCTTTGGTCTGAACTCTGCAAGCATGGAAAGCCAGGGAACTGGTCAGAGGGGCTCATGTGTCAGGCAAGAAAATAAAAGGAGGTAAATGTCAAAGACCAAGGCTTACAGATAAATGAGGCTATGTCTTTCTCTCAGCCTAGGCCTTCAGGAGGGAAGAAGGAGAGCCTTCTTGGGCTAGGCACTGGGATGGGACATCACTGTTCTGCTGCTCTCTGAGGTCTGTATTGAGAATGAAGCAGCCTCCTCTATCTAGTGCCACATGGGAAGATTATCCAAGGAGGCTTTAATGATCGGTCCTTAACCCTGAATATACACTAAATTCACCCTGGATATTTTAAATGATATCCACATAGTTCCCAGGCCAATTCAATGGAACATTCTGGGGTGGACCCAAGCATTGTTAAATCTTCTAGTCGTTATTGAGTGCTAGAATGGGCACCAACCATTGGCTTCATCATTCCCTTGGATACCCACTCTCTGCCGTTCACTCAATCCCATCATTGTCCATCTCATCTCCACCATAGGCACAGAAATGCTTTCATCACTCTGTAGCAAACAGCAAATCTCTGTGTGGTGGTTAGTGTTAAAGATCAGATTGACAGAATCTAGGAATACCCAGGAAATGGGTCTCTGGGTATGCCTGTGGGAGAGGTTGTCTTGAGTGTGGGAAAGCCCACTCACTATGGGTGGTGTTTTCCCTGATTGGTGTCCTGAGTGTGGGAAAATGCACCCACTATGGGTGGCACGTTCCCTGATTGGTGTTGGGGACCATGAAAGTAGAGAAAGGGAGGGGGCTACAGTGTGCATCCAGTGCTCTCTACTGTCTGATTATGGATGAGATGGAAGACTCATCATGCGCTTCAAGCTCAGTCCTCCTTGATTTTCCCACCATGACAGGATGGCTATATCTTAGATCTGTAAGGCAGACTAAATGTTTTCTATGGTAAATTGCTTTTGTTGGAGTATTTTTTTCTCAGCAGTGGAAAGATCCTGCATCTGCCCCCAGATAATCCTCCTGGGAAATGTTTTAAGCCCCATTTTACCCATAGTAACAGAATCTTCTTCTCAAGCAATTCTGTTGGACCAAAAGTAGATTTCTCTGGCACCCTGTGGAGAAATCATTCTAAACAGAACATGCCCTGACTCTGTGGTGAGGGATGCTATGATCAATCATAGTCAGCAGAGGGAACAGAGGACATGGTGGAACGAGACCCTCACATTTATCAAGCCTCAGGAAAAGTCCTCATCTGACTTATGGGAAAAGAGAACCACAGAGAGAAAGTGATGTCCCCATTAACCAGATTAATAAATCAAGTTAACTTAAAGGACTTGGCCTGCATCCAAGTCCTCAGATCCAACTACAAAGCAAGGTAGGTCCACAGGCCAGGAACATCAGCACCTCCTTGGAGACGATGCAGAACCTCAGGACCCACATAAGACTTTTGAGAGCGATACCTGGGTAGCTTATTGTCACGATAAATTTGGAAAAGAGCTGGAAGTAGGCAAAGGAGGCATAGCAATGAGCTCTGCTTCTACCCATGTGAGGATGCCGAGGGAGAACATGATCCCAAGAGCAATGGTCGGGAGTTCAGAGAACAGAAAAGCTGTGTGAAGGGATTCATGGGCATGTGAAAGCTCATGGGTGCTTATGACAGGTCCCAAAGGAAGGATGCTTTTCAAAGGCAGGTGCCTGGTGCTCTGCAGCATTCTCCTGTCAGACCTGGAGGCCTCTGTCTCTCTGTGTGTCTCTCTCTTTTGCTCTCTCTCTCTCTCTCTCTCTCTCTCTCTCTCTCTCTCTTTCTGAATCTCACTCTCTTTGTTCTCTCTGGCTCTTGGTCTCTCTTGCTCTCTCTGGATCGCTCTCACTCTCTCATTCTCTTTCTCTCTCCTCTGACTCTCTCTCTCTCTCTCTCTCTCTCTCTCACCCTGGCTCTCTCACTCTCTCTGGCTCTCTCTTTCCTATTGCTCTCTCTCACTCTAGCTCTCTTGCTCTCTCACTCTCTTGCTTGCTCCCTCTGGTTCTAACTTTCTCTGACTCTCTCATTCTATTGCTCTCTCTAACCCTCTCTCACCTCTCTCTGTCTCTTTCTGTCTATCTCTCTCTGTGTCTGTCTCTCTGACTTTCTCTGGCTCTTGTTCTGTTGTCCTCTCTCACTCACCCTGGCTCTCTCACTCTCTCTGGCTATCTCGTTCTATTGCCCTCTCTAACCCTTTCTCACCTCTCTCTCTCTCTCTCTCTCTCTCTCTCTCTCTCTCTCCCTCTCTCTCTCTCTCTCTGGCTCTGGCTCTGGCTCTCTTGTCTATCGCTCTGTTTCACTCTCTCTGACTCTCTTGTTCTATTGCTCCCTCTTGCTCTTGTTTTCTTGCTCACTCTGTCTCACTCACTCACATTCTCTGGCTCTCTCTTGCTCAAGTTGTGGATGTGATCAGTTGCTTCTAGTACTCACCTTCTCTTCTCAGTAGGCTTAGTGCTCCTTAAGGTGAAGGAAAGTATCCATTTCGATCACCATATGGAACACAGGATCTCATCCTGCCTTCTGTAAAATGTGTCTTTAGATTTGTCTTTGAAGCTGTTTCCAGGAACAATTATCTACTGTGGGAAGGTCTGCCCTGAGAAGACAGAAGAAAAGATAGGGAAAAAGCAGTGAGCCAAATGCAGAAAAAGATAGTGCTGCAAAGTGGCAAAAGGTCCACCATAGCAACTCTACAACCAGACCACAACTCATACAATCACAGTAGACACACCAGAGGTGAAGCAGGTTCAGCCTTCAAAGCAATGGCTCCTGGGTGCAGAAATGGCTTCCCTTTGCAGAAAGCATGCCTAAGCAGAGACCAGCTAACCCTACCTCCTCTTTCTTTCCCCTGGACAGCACTAAGCCTTAGCAAAGGGATGCCTTTGGCTTTCAGTTTAAGAATGAGCCCATAACTGAATCAGGACTAGAGTCTAATTCCTTAGAGTCTTCTATTCAGTGATCACATACAAGTAATTTTTACAGATGGCTGATATGAGATCTCTAAAAGATAGATGCGCATAATGTGTGAGGATTCCTCCCTCTTGACGTTATGTTGAGCCTCTGGAATGTCTAAACCAGGTTATGTGGATGTCGCCAGCCTTGACATATGCTCTGATGCCATGTCCAGCAGGATTTCAGCCATGACTTGGCTCCTTCTCACTCCTCAGGACTGCATGTTTTTGTCAAAAGCAGAATTGTCTTTGCCGTAGGGGAACACTCATAATTGAGAATCTTCTACCCCAACGTTGATAGTTCCTCTAGAAACACTCACCTAGACCTGGCTCACAGTTCTGAGAGGCAAACCTCATGATATGGTTTATCTTCATTTGCAAAGAGGAGGCAGAATGTACAAGTGAGGACCAGATCTATAGTTCTAATCCAGTAATCATCCTCAAAGAGCCATTGTTAACTACCAGCTGCCTTCATGCTTAAACATCTCTCTCTCTCCATGTTCAGGCAAAAATCGGTAAGATGAGAGAAGAGTAAGCTCTGTGACCAACATGGTCTTATCCATATCCTTTGTTAGCATCATCTACTATCCAGATGCGTTCCTTGACTGCTAATGGACTTGCATCCTGATAGACCCACTCAATGTTGAAAACATTGAGACTCCAAAATGTGTACCTACCAAATGTCAGGCCCTAGCACCATGGCACACCATAGAGTGTGCTGGTAATCACATGGCTGCCCAGGACCTGTGTGGCTCACTGCTGCTCAGCACTGTGAGAGTTCTGCACTGTGTAGTGCTAGCTTTTGCAAGGACCACACTTTAAAGTCTAAGAAGATGTTTTCCTGAAGGCCTGTCACTTTTGCATCATTATAAAGTTGAGAATCTGGTGAGGTAGCATCATCCATGAAGCACTTGCTATACAAGCAAAGGGACCTGAGATCAACACCAGAACCCACTTTTAAAAACCCAGCATGGTACTTCACAGCAGTAAGTAATCCCAATGCTGGGAAACTGGAAATAGGTAATTTCCAGGCTCACACTACAGGCCTCATCAGTGATGTGTGCCTCATCAAACACATGTGCACACAGGAACACGTACAGGCACCTACCCAAAAAATAAAATTTAAGATAAAAAGTAAATTGGATTATTATAAATTAGAGATGGTCTACTGTTTTCTACATAGCAAGGGCATTTGGGACTTACGGGGGAGATGGGGGTGGAGAGACAAGGCCCAAGAGACAAGGGATGAAAGAGAATGGATTGCTTCAATCCAAATCTTAAGTGATACTACCTGAAAAATGAGATCAATAAATTAATAAAACCTGGAGGATTCTCTTCAGGTTTGGAAGACGTGAGATGTAGTAAAGTAAAAAAAGTGACATAAAAGATGAAGTAAGGAGGTGATTGACATCTGAATTATTCCGGCTCCTGGCGGTTGGCTGTCCAAACAGAGTGCTGAATGGTCTAAGAGCATAGAGCAATGAGAAAGAATGAGCTTTAAAGTCAGGCCTGTGCTCCATTTCCTCCCGCTGACTGAGTACCCTTGCACAAAATCTTTAACTGGATGCTGCTGAGCCTCCTCTCTTAGAACGGGATCTTAAAATGTGACTCACAGGAATGTCATTAGTATTAAATGGACCACTGACTATCAAGAATGCAGCAGACGCTCAGTACACAGACCCAAACTGTAAACTGACTTCTCAGTTTTCCCTTTCAGGATTTCAATCTCCCCAAAATTGGCTGAGGCGTGCTTTGCTGTGGTGACTTTCAAGTTGTTTTAAAGAACAGAATATTTTCTTGGGGGGGGGGGACTAGATCACATAGGATCAATCACACCCTCTTCTCTCCTTTCCCTGAGATGCATAAACTCCTAGGAGACTAATGTTGCAGCTCTAACCACACCAGGGAAGACCTGGATTCTTGTGTCTGTTATGTCACAGGCTTCCATGTTCCCTCTCAACTAGCTCTCTCTCTCTCTCTCTCTCTCTCTCTCTCTCTCTCTCTCTCTCTGTGTGTGTGTGTGTGTGTGTGTGTGTGTGCACGCATACCACAGGGTGCCCTACCTTAGGATCCATCCACCTGTCTTTTGAGACAGTCTCTGACTAGCACTGGGGCTTGTTGATTTGCTTAAGTTGTCTCAACAATGATCCCAAGAGCTCCTCCTGTCTCTGCCTTCCTAAGAGTAATGATGCAAACATTTGTCACTTCACCTGGTTTTTTACCTGGATGCTGATGACTGAACTCCAGTCCTTATACAACAGATGTGATCTCCCCAGCCTACTCTCAGCTTAAGTTTTTCTTAGTTAATCTTTGACTTTGGTTAATCTTTGAGGCCTGGAGGTTAGATCTAATTACTGGTTCTCCTGTCTTCCTCCTATGCCTCCCCCAGATAATTTCACTAAGTACGTATTTATGAGTACACTATAACACATCTATTTCCCCATCACTTGAAACTACCTACATCTTGTCAATTCAGCAAATCCATCCCATATTGGCTTTTTCCAAACTGAGCATCTGCGTGTGGCCAAACATAACATACAACCATCTCACCAAGAACAAATCAAAACGGCTAAAAATGCATTGGCTGCTTTGGCAGAGACGGAGTAAGGTAAAGAATGTGCATCTAAAAGATCCTGGGGCCAGCAGCATGCCTTGGCAGGTTAAGATACTTGCTGTCAAGCTGGAGTTTGGTCCCAGAAACTACAAGGTGGAGAGAGGACTGACTCCCAAACTTGTCCTCTGACGCCCATGCAAACATACACATACATATGTAAAAAAAAATTAAAATCCTGAAATGTCCACCAAAATGAGAAGTCACAATTTAGCATTCCAAGGTATTTAAGACTATATAATTTCTCTTCAACAGAGGGCACTTAGCCCTGGGACCACCTGCTGTCCTGTCTTGTCACTTTGTGGCTTTCTTGGGGCCCAAAGTATGTATTACCTGAGGGACAAGTTGTCCTCTATGGAGCCAATGGCAAGAACCTAAACAAAAAACTGGGCATGGTGGTAAACTTCTGTAACCCAAGCACTCAGGAGGCTGAGGTGGGGAAACCACAAGTTTGACATCCTGGCTCAACAACAAACTCAATGTTGAGCTGATTAGAAATTGGCTGGCAGACTCTTGAAGAGAAGACTTAAGGAAGGACAGTAGTGACGGGACCTGAGCAGGACTTAAGGAGTCCCAGGGGTCAAGAGAAGTTCTAGCCGAGGTGTCCTCATAATGCAACCCAAGGTGTTGTCCTCCATGAACAGTTGAAAGTGAGACGATGACCGGAAACAGAGTAGATAGTGTCATATAGTGTACCGGAAGAAGTGGGAACTGCTTCCAGCTCTACCTCAAATACACAAAGCTCTGAAAGGTGGACCTCCTACAAATTTATCCAGTAAATACGTATTTTGAAGTTATGATTTTAAAAAGCCAAACAAATGGTAAAATGCCACTTTCTGGGGCTTCCATGACAGAGCAATTGCCTAAGAAGCACAGGCCTAGATTTGATACTATCCTAGTTTGTTCCTCTGTTGTTTAGACAAAAACAACTATGGGAGGAAAGGGTTTATTTCATACTATAGCTTCCAGATCACAATCCATCACTGAGGGAAGTCAGGACAGGAGCTCAAAGAAAGAACCTGGAGGCAGAAACTGAAGCAAGGCCCCAGTGAAATTTTGCTTATATGGCCCAGGACCAACTATCCAGGAGTCACATCACCCACAGTCAGTTGGGCCCTCCCATATAAATTGCTAATCAAAAAAATATCCCACCAGGTAGATAAGGTCACATAATGTACAGGAAGAACTGGGAACTGCTTTCAGCTCTACCTCAAATACACAAAGCTCTGAAAGGTGGACCTCCCACAAATTATGATGCAATTGTGATGAAGGTAATTCCTTAGCTGTGGTTCTCTCTTCCACATGACTCTACTATCTGTCAAGTTGACAAAAGCTAACCATCATCACAGACACCCAGCACAAGAAGATGGATAAGAGGAAGGAGGATAAGAGAGAAGACCTGGAGAGAGAGGAGAAGAGGGGAGGGGAGGGGAAGGGGAGTATAGGGGAAGGGGAGAAGAGAAACAGAACAGAAAGGGGGAAGAAAGGAGTGGGAGATAGAAAAGGATGGAATGAGAGGGGAGAGCAACAAAGGAGAGAGGGAAAGAGGTGAGAGCACAAGAGATGGGAGAGAGGAAAGGAAGGGAAGAGGGGAGAGGAGGGAAAGGAAGAAGGGGAGGGGAGGAGGGGAAGAGAGGAGAGGGAAGGAGGAGAAAGGGGAGGAGGGGAAGAGGGGAGGGGAAAAGTGGAGGGGAGAAGGGGAGGGGAGAAGGGGAGGGGAGAGGAGACGAGGAGGGGAGGGGAGGTACTCTGGTGTCAGGACCAGGCTGTCTGCATTCAGGACCACGGACAGCAGCTACTCCTGCGTCTGCTGTAGACTCCACCTCGAGCTGCCTCCGAAATAGGGCTTCTCCCCGAGATGACACCTAACAATTTAAAGAACTAAAGTTTTCTACCATCGTGCCAAATTGCTTATCAAAGGCACCAACATGTCACAGGACGATAACGTATTTCTTCAGTAAATGTGTTGTTCACATTGTGTCGTGGGTGGGTTGGAGGTGGGGGTCTTTCTACTAGACTGCAAGGCGCTAACTTCTCTGACCTGTTGGGCTGAGGAAGGACCTTGAAACATGTCATCCGATCCAGATCTTCTGTAGAGGTGAACTGGAGTTTCCTGTAAAGGGACACAGTGAAAATTGTTTAGGCTTTTTAGGCCATAGGGTTTTTGGTTTAATCTATGCAGTCACTTAAAAGCACCCATAGACGAAGTGCAAATCAGAAGGTACATTTGTGTTACAGTGAGGTGTCATTAATAAAAGCATATGGCGTGAGGCCTCTGACCTACAGGCTGTGGTTTACTGATCCTTAGCCTCACAGGTCCCCTGCACAACATTTCACGAAAGATTCTATTTAGGAAATCCTCACTGTTGAAAACCCAACGTATGATCTACTTTGATTGAATTACAAGGGATATTTTCATTATGGTGAACCCCAGCTTTGACCTTTATTCTAGATAAATACTTAGGATAAATCAAATAATATAGTCCCCGTCAACAAGTGGTGGATATGGCAAAGAATTCAGAGAAAGTAACAAAAAAATTAAATAAAATAAAAAGTTAAATAGCCATGAAAAGTTAATGGGGGGAAAAATGTGGACACTTGGAGTTCCAGAATTGACCTTGTAAGTAACACAGTATTTCAACCGAGAAAAAGAAGCATTTTCATGGTAGTTAGTGAGAGTAGACCGCTGAGAACTGAGAGGGGGGAGAGCAGGATGCAGCAGAGGCAACATAAATCAAGTACAAAGAGAAGCTCCTTCTCAATTAGGCATCCGTTTCCAGCCAGGACTGACACCGGGGGATTTGCCACGGCTACTCTGCTTAAAACTCTCCAGTGGAATATTACTTCCATTCAAATCAGAGGGAGCTGGAGCAAAGGAAGATGGAGCCCAAAGCCAAGGACACCCATCTGAGAAGACCAGAGCCCAGGATGCCCTCACCTCCACTCCTTAACAAGCTCCAAGGTCTAAGTCGCTAAAGGAGGCTAAGGTACATCACAGGGAATCTAAGGGACTTGAGGCCACTTGAGGGCTTGTAGAATTCCACTCCTCCAGCACATTCAGGTCTCTCTCTTTCCAGAGCCTTCTTCATAAAGCTGGCTCAATTGAGGACCGTGGGAAACAGCCCTCACTCTGAGGGTCTCTGTCTTTCTCCATACAGGGAGTCCTATGGCCTTCATGCAGCCCCCTAGATAAGGCAAGGTCCTTACAATAGTAAGGCCACTGAGAGGGTGAGCATGGAGCAGATGAGACTTGGGGACATTGAGGGCTTCTGCAAGTCCTTCTCTCAGGCTCTCTCTGCTTAGGGGTCTAAATAGCTACTCTGACCTGCATATGAATTCCATTCCTCAGGGCTGACAAGTAAGGGAGGGGTGTCCTAAACTAAAGCTGTAATAGGCCTGCAATAAAATTTTACCAGCTTTTATATAGGTTTCCCAGTAATGAGAGGAGATATTTCAGCAGCTCAGATGGTGCCCTGAGAGGAAATGCAATTTCAAGACCCACATCTTTAAGGTGAGACTCTGCCTCCCTATGGGGCTCAGAGCTGGGACTTTTTCTCTTTTTTGTGCATTTAAATGTGATTGCATTCACTTCTGTGTCCTTTTACTATTTGTCAGAGTGCGTAGTCATTCCTGAAGTCTAAAAGGAAGAGTCCAGGGAGCGCAGTTTCACATTGGCCGAAGCCGTACATTTTCGAGGTACTCAAAAGCCTTGGAAAAGAGGAAAGTCAGTGAGCAGAGGGGGGAGGTGAAAGTCTGGGAATGCTAGAGTCTAGAGCTAGCAGAAGTGGAAGGAAAGATAGATGCCCAGAGATGGAAGTATCAAAGCTCTGCTTCCCCAGAGAAGGACTTAAGAGGGCCATGTCCTCAGTAAGAGCTGGGAAACTTAAGAGAAGACAAGGAGATTAATCTCCCAAAACGAAACCGAAAGGTCACAATCAGAGTCAAAAGCCAGTGTGCTCTGCAGTATGGCACACCAAGAGGTCAGGGGTAGTGGAGGCCACTATGAAAGGACAGCATGAGAAAATCCAGGGTAAAGACAGAGACATCTCTGAGGGTCCAGGCTGAGCAAAGCCAGCCCTCATCACAGAGAGGATAGGACTCTCTTCTCCCCAGAGACCTAAGTGTCGTCTATGCTGAGATGCCCCTGTGATGGTGCTGAAATATCCCTGTGATGGTGCTGAGATATCCCTGTGATGGTGCTGAGATGCCCCTGTGATGGTGCTGAGATACCCC
>JADRCH010000209.1:2073209-2091115 GCA_019843965.1 Rhynchomys soricoides | reverse complement strand
TTTTCCCCCCACGACTTCTCTTTTTACAACTTCCAGTGTTGTGCATCAGCTCTAGACTGGCTTTTACTAAGTGCAGGAAAGTGCATGACACTTGCCAAAGAGCTACCAAACAAGTATCAGATTTGTCGGTGGCTTGATTTGTGTTGCTTGCTTGCCTATAAGTTATCTGTTTGTCCAGGAGAACGAAATGCTAGCAGTGGCCAAGAAAACAAATGATTTGATTAGCTAGGTCTCAATCATGTGCTCACCCCTGGTCTTAGGCAAAGCAGCTGACAAGCATGGGTTAAATTTAGCCATGCATGAGGAGGAAATCCAGAGATAGGAAGGTTTGTGACTAACTGGAGACAGCCAGTTAACTACTATGAGGCGTTGAATCTGAAATGTGCTCCCCTCAACACACACACATAAGTAGCCTCATATTTTGAGATCTTGGTACTCAATTTTTGACACTATTTTAAAGGCTATGGAGCATTTAGGAGATCGTACCTGACTGGAAGAAATAAGTCATATCTGCCCTTGGTTGCAACCGCCCTCCGTGTTTCCCTGTTTGCTCGGACTTGAATGAGCACCACCACATGTGCCAGCTGCCACAGACTCAGCCACTCTGCCATGCCTTTTTACAGTGATGAACTGCAGCCTTCTGGAGACATGGACCAATTAATGTGTCCTCTCAGAAGTTGTTTCTCCTAGCATTTTGGTCACAGTGATGCACAAGTATCTAAGAGAGCCACCATGAGTAAAATATAATAAAGGCTGGAGAGAGGGCCCAGTGGTGAGGAGAGCTTGGTTTATAACCTATAATCCCAGCTTCTAGGAATCCCATTACCCTGGCCTCTATGGGCACCTGCACTCATGTACACACACACATACACACATACACAAACACACACACACACACACACACACTTTACAATAAAAATAAATCTTGAAAGCAGAAGGTGTAGAAAGCCAAGGAGGAGGAGATAGTGGTTGCCACAGTGGTGGCCAGTACAAGCCATGCCAAGAACACTAAGCAGGTGACGTAATCTTCCACATATGGAAACAAGGTCCAGACACATAAATGCTACCCCGAGAGAAAAATGACTGCTCAGGCAGAGAGAGGAGAATCAAGAATGAGAGAGGATGATGTATTCCTCTGATGCAGTGCTTTGCATGGTGGTCACACTGATAGGTTCTCTGCGCAGAAGGATGCTCAGGGGGATGGGCTTCACAATAGGTATGAGCATCCCAAGGTATGGAGCCATAGCAAACTCCGATGTCTCGATGGGAAGGCTAAAGTTACAGCTCCTCATTCTGATGTTGTGAGGCATTGTGGTTTGTTCCTGAGAAGATTCTGTTGTCACTTCCTTGGAAGAGGTATCTGTCAGACCTCCAACATGTCGGTTCTAATTGTCATTTTAAGAAGACTCTGCCCCAATAGCTGCCTATCTGAAACTTCCATTGGATGTGATTCCTTGATGAGGGCGACAGCCTCATGCTACACACAGTCCTCCTGAACTCTTTGTTCTTTCCAGCAACAAGGAATAGCTCATCCAAAACAGCCAGGTTCCTGGCATGCGTGCATGATGAACGCAACTTTAAATTGATTTTCAATATCTTTGAGCCATTAGTGGGGGGCTGCCAGCAAGCCCCATTCTCTCTGCCATTTAATTTTCTCATACAGTGGCAGAACTCCGGTGTTTTCCCAGCTGTTCTGGGAAGCTCTGCCCATGAGAGCCAGTTCTCCCCAACACAGCCTCCGTAGTTACTCCACACTGGAAATATAGAAGACAGTCCCCATGGCCAGCCCTTTTTGTTTCTATTTTTGTCTCTAATCATTGTGGATCTGGCTATATGTGGAATTTCTAGTCAAATCAAGAAAGTCAATCACTTGAGATGGAGTGATTTCTGAGAGTGTGTGCATGTGTAGGCATAGATTCTAGAGAATTCTACTAGGGTTGGTCCTGCTGCTGGATGTGGCCATCAGGCCCTGAGAATGTGGATTAATTAAACTTGGATGCTCTTTGGGGTTGGATCCCCAAGAATGGTGAGCCCTGTTGAAGGCTTCCAGGTGGCAGCAGGAGTACTCGGGAACATCTATTCTAGGTGATGGTGGTACTTATCCCAGGTAAACAACTTTACTGTGACCTGGGAGTCATGGAGGTCAGAGCTGGCCACCACCAGGTAACAGCAGTCCACCTGTTCCCATACCAAATGACTGGCAAGCAGGGGTGCAGAAGATACCTATGAAACCAGCATCTGCACCCTTTAGAATAAATGTTGAGCCTGAAGTGGGACTGGGGGTCTTGCTCTGCTCCCATCAGTGTTTTCAGCCTTGTCAGTCCACATCTCTACACATATTGAATGATCCAGACAAACCGCTCTGCCTCTCCCTCCTGCCCTTTCTCATTAACGTGTCTCACTCCCTCTGATTTCCATCAAGACACCCACCCTTGCTAGCAAATGCCCACCTCTCAAATTAACCTTCCACCCCAAATGTCCCCTTCACTCCACAGCCTTCTCAAGTTCCCAAGTTGCCACAGCACACCCTCACCCCCATCTAAACCTCCAAACCCCTGTCCTTTTTAAGACATTCATCCTGTTCTACTTTGTATTGGATGAGCACAGGAATGTCTTAGAATTTAGAGAATTAGATGAGCATTTAGCTAGAGTCTTCATAGAATCTTGCTGTGTGACCTCTGTTTGCTTCATTGTTTTTAAGTGTGTGCATGGGTGCATGGGTGCTTGTGTGCATGGGTGTGTGTATATGTGTGTGCATGTGTGTGCCTGTGTGCACCAATGATCATACTCTAATATGCACCAATGTAGGTAGAAGTCGATGTCAATGTCAGATGCTTTTCTCAATCACCTTCTGCCTTATTTTTTGTGACATGGTTTCTCATTGAAACCAAAGTTTGCCAACACAGGCAGCAAACTCCAGGGATCTGTCTCTCCCTTTCTACACCAAAGCATTCAGCTGTATTACAGCATGGATGCTGTAACTCGGATCTGAATGTCATCTGAAAACTCATGTGCTAAAGGATTGGTCCCAACTTGGCACTTGGAACAGATGGAAGCTTTAAGAGGTGGGGGCTGGTTGGAACTTGTGGATCACTTCGGTTGTGTCCTGAAGGACACTGTGAGTCTCTGTTCCATTCTTTCTTTTTGTCTTCCCAGTCACATGCTCCTTGCTCCTGTGATGCCCTGCCACAGGCTCAAAAGAAAAGAGGTCAGTGGTTCTGGGATTGGAACAGTTTCTGTGAGCTAAACCTTTTCTCTTTATATGTTCTTCAACAGCCATATGTTACAGTAACAGAAAGCTGCAGGAATGGGGGGGAGTTGGCCCAAGAGAGGGGACACATGTGCTGCAGGCTACAGTGATGGCCAGAGACCTTAGAAAGGTTCAAAGAAAAGGACATGTGAGCCTCAGGCTTCCCTCTGTCAGCCAGAGTCTTTGAGCTGGGCAGGCTGGCTGCATGGGTGGAATGGGCAATCCCAGAGACTTGAAAAACTAACTCTGTGCCTGGAGAGATATCGGTGTGTGCACATGCATACTCAATGTGGACCTTTAGATTGGCCTTTGGCAAGAGCATCAAGCCTGACATCCATTCCTGCATCCTCCTTCCAAAAGTACACTTGTCTCTTTCCTTCATGCCTGGGCTTTCCACCCTCACTCCCTCTAGCACCCACCCCAACATGTGTCACTCTGAAGTCATTGCTGCTCCAGGCCACTAGCCCATATCAAAGCAAATGCATTCATTGGGGAGTTTTTAATTAACAAATAGAAATGTGTACATTTATCATTCGCAAACTTATGCATGTGGAGAGAACACTTAAAATCCACTGTCCTAGCAATTCCCAACTGTATCGCTGTCATTATTAGTTTGATATTACTTAATTCACAAGTGGATCTTTTAACTGACTTGTCTTGACTGGCTGAGACTTTGTCTGCTTTGGGCAGCTTCGTCCCAACCCATAGCTCCAGTCTTGCTGAGTGATTTTCACATGAAATTTTAATGTGAAATTTAAATGAATTTAATTTCACATGTTGAGCTCACAGAAACAGAGAGTGTCCATTATTATGACTGATAGCATTGCTTCCTCCCTGGGCATTTCACCTGCCTTTGGCATCGGGCATGTCTTTACTTCCTAGGACTGGTTCCCTCATGAGGAGTGAGGAGAGGAACTGCACTCCTAACATTAAAGTCTCCTCCAAGTCACTCACTGTTCTGGGACAACCACGTCTCTCAGGGAACCCACAGGGTAGTCCTATAAAAGACACATTCTTTATCCCTCTCATCAGAAAGGAAATGGAGGCATAGACACAGAAATCACACTTGCTTGAAAGAAAACAGAAGCAGGACAGGTCCTGCCATTTTTGCGCTGGCCTATACGTCAATGTCATACGCATGCAAACATCAGGATGGAGAACTGGGGGGGGTTGGGGGGTGGTAATAAATGGTCCATGTTATCAAACACAATCCACACAAAACAGACCAGAAATGACCGGAAGTTGGCCAGGCTCCAGAGTCTTCCAGACTCATTTGCCCCAGCCCCAGTCTCTTCTGCTCTCATTTCCCTCCTTAGTTCCCCCACCTCTTTCTCTCCACACCTAGGCCCTCCACTCACCCCCTCTACCTTTTCTGCCTCTTTGCCCTTGCACACACACCCCCAAATGGGGAAAGTTTGGAGCTATCTCTAAGCAGGTTTTTAAAGAGGTAGTCTATGAGGAATAGAATGTACTTCCTTGTTTCTGGTTTCAGCAAGAGGTCCTTTCTCTGGGACATAATGATAATGAAAAATGGCCACCAATTATTCAAAAGCTGTTTCCATGAATAATTCAGGAGTTACAGAGCCAGAGTTCCTTACCTGCTTTTCAGAGCAGCCCTCCCCCACCCTAGGGAGGGATGCTTTCTCATTCCTCAGAAGTGACTATAATTCTTGAGATGCCTCCAACCCCATCGCTGGAGTATCACTTTAGAAGGCCTCCCATGTCTGTAAACCCCTACCTAACACCTAGCTGAGCAGGTGACATGGATGATCTGTTTGCCACAATCTGACAAGCCAGGATCTGGCATTATATTCTCTTATGGATGAGGATAAAGCATTTCAGAGAGGGCAAGATATGTGAGCAAGTTCATGTGGATAGAAAAATAGGAGCTCAGAGGACACAATCCCCCAGTGCAGTGCCATGCTATGAGGCCCCTTAGCATGGGTCATTTTCTGCTGATGATCACATTCTTCACCACTAGTAGACACATCTACTGCAAAAAAAGACAACTTTCTGTGGTTTGTTCCAACGCTTCAGGATTGGCACAGATTCACTGTAGGGCCTCACTGAACTCCTTTCTTGACTTACAGCATTGTTTGGTGGGTAGAAAGAAACCTGGGATACCTTCTGGACCTTTCTAAGCCCTGTAGCATGGGAAGAAGCAGGCTTGGCTTTACCACAACTCTAGCTCCTTGAAGACAACTTTGACAAAGTTTAATGCATAGGTGAAAATAGCCTCCACACCCACACACCCCCTCCCCCATGGTCTTCCTGTCTCCATAACAACCCACATCTCAAGGTAACTAACAGGTAGGATTGGAAGACCTTCCTGCCAATGGGACTTGAGCTTCTGTTTGAGCATGAGGGATGTTCTGTTTCTCTATCTTCTCCTAGGAGGTGGCTTCCTTGGTCTTCTGCACCTTGATCAGCTCTAGGATGGGAACTGAATTAGCCAAGCTAGAAAACACTGGCGGGAGCACAAAGAAGGCCCAGCTGTCTGCCTTGGCCTGTGCTAATGAGGAAGACCTTTAATAAGCCCCAAGCATACAGAGACAGAGGTCATGGGCATCCATCTCTCTCTTCTTCATTTCAAACAGAACCCAGGTATTTACTTCAGTGAACTGTCTCCAGGAACAAAAGCATATTTCCTGAATAGCCAGGCTCTGATCACATACTATGCGAGCAGAGGTATGGGAAGAAGTTTCCAGTAAATCTTCTATTTAAAAACCTGCCCACTGCCAGGTGTTAGTCCTGATGGCTGTAAAGGACCAGAGCCAGGGCCAAACAGCAAGGTCAAGAGTCTTGATCGCTTTCTTGACTTCTTTCATTTCTGAGATCTCTTGATCCCTTCAGAACTACCAAGAAGACAATTGACAAAAAAGCTGTGGAGACTGTATCTATCTCTGGAAACTCAGCAGAGCAGAACCAAGTTGGAAGAGGGTGGATCTGGAGGGTTAGTGGTGAACCATCACAGATGTTAATATAGAAGCATTTGGCGCTCATAGCTCAAGACCAATGCACACACTCACGTACACACACACACACTCACACAGAGGCAGACAAAATGCTGAGGACTAACAGTACATCCTCGTGTGGCACTGAACCTACAGGTTCAGATGGGGACTCCACCATAGGCAGAGGACCCTTTACCCACTGTCTCTTCAGGCAGAACCCAAGCAGCTGAGGACATCTCTGTTGCTCACCCCATCCATATCTTTAACCTACCTTAAGCCCGCACAACTGAAAACATGGGCAGCAGCTATTCTGGGTACAGACCATGATTTATCCCCACTGATTCATTTTTGCTGCCATTGTTGCCTACAAATTTATATTGTGGTAAAATTTGGCAAGGCACACAATGTAAAATTACTCATCGCAAAGTGTAAGCCCCAGGGATAGGAGTACAGTCCTACTGGGTGCAACTTTCATTATTACCCAAGTCTATCATGAACTTTTTCATAGTCCCAAACTGAACGATCATTCCACGTTTCCTCCTCCCTAGTTCTAGGCCACCAATCCCATCTTAGGAGTTGGCACAGACCCTTGATAAGTTTGACTTCACCACGGATGAGTGAAATCACAGACTATTTGTCTTGTTGTGGCTGGTTTACTCACCTATATTGTGGATGCATTGGAACTTTGTTCTTTGTTAAAGTTAATGTTCTCTGTGCGTTTCTAGGGTTGAACCCCAGGCCTGGTGCATGCTAAACACATGTTCTGACCACAGAGCTACCCCACCTAGATCTCTCATATGAGGGAACTTTGTGAGGGACTTAGCACTGTCTTCCACACCAGCTGCTCCATTTCATGTTCCCACTGATTCATTCTTCACGGCCACCAGCTAATTTGCCTCCTTGTTTTTATAATATTCTATACTTGTGTGCCATTCTCTCCACCAAATGACACTGTCACCGTGTATGGACCACATCCGCTCTCACCTGTAAGGTTGACAGCAAAAGCCATTTACAAGGATTCACTTTTGCCAGATACCACACACATGAGCAAAGATGACCAAGACTTACCTTAGGCTTCAAGGAACTAATATTATCAACCTAGAAAGAAAATAGCTAAAAGAGCTCGCGCAATGACATGAGGTCATCACCCAGAAACAGCAGGCTGATTTGCACAGGAGCGATCCAGTACGGCTTCCTAGTAAAAACATCCTTTAAATTGAAACCTCAAAAAGCATGAAGAATTAATTCTATCACCAGCTCTGAGAAAGGGACCTCCAGGTGAGGGAAATAAGGAAAACAAAGTCTTGGCGGGATGGTGGCATATAATCCCATGACCGGGTGTCCCTAAAGCCCCTAAACTGTATGCTTAGCAAATGCTGGGATACTTGATATAAATAGCACATAAATAATATTTTAACACATCGAAGTTTCTGATGTGCTTAGGGAATAGTGGGAGGCCAGCACCTAAAGTTCATGAGGAGTGGACTCAGAGAGGCCAAGGGAGTCATGGGGGTTGAGGTCAAGAATGAAACTCCTGTTGTAAATGCCTTACTAGGGGAAATATAGGGGCCCACCAAAAGGTTTCAGAGTAGGGGGCTTCATAAAGGAAGCTTGGTTTAAAGATTGCTAAAGCAACAGGAGGAGTGTACGTGGGAGATTAAGAGATAGATAGATAGATAGATAGATAGATAGATAGATAGATGATAGATAGAACAGAGAACCAAGTTAATTATTGCAAATGTAACGAAAATAGATTGGGTCTGCATTTGGAAATCTGACAGGACACCACTGCAGAATGCCCTGTAGAACAAGGTTTCATACTCTTCAAGTCAGAGGAGTTGGGTGTGTGCCACCTTCCCAGGCCTCTCTCAGATTATGGAAGTGGAGACTCCAAGTTGAGGGTCAGGTAGTCATCTTCATGGATACTGTAAGAGGAGAGGCCAGCTGTGCCAGGCTTGAAAAATAGGGCATGGCAGAAACTCAGAATGCCCCTGAAGAAGGCACTAAAAGAGACCAATACAGGAACCTGGCAATATTCAAGCCTGGAAGCTATAGCATCACCTGCCCTTGAGTGTTAGAGAGGTTAGCAGTGGTTAGAGAAGAACCATCACACAGAAGCCAGGCAGACACAAGAACTCAACGCACACTGATGCTTTGGGAGAAGCAACCCCAAACAACAATTCAGAATAGGCAAAGGTAAAGAAACTGAGCAATATTCCAATAGGACAATGTCAAGTGCATGCTTTCACTTACCAGAATATCCTGTGATAGTTAAGCTGCAAATGCTAGATGCTCTGCCCCAGAAAAGATGTTCTTACATCATCCTTATCCCCTGGACACACAAGTCAAGGAGACAAGTTCAAACCCACATCTCAAAGCCCTGGGCAAACAGTTGAGTACCAAGAAAGGAAGTAATTTGGGCAAAGTCCAGAGCTACTGTGTATCCCTGCAAGTCATACACTGCTCCATCATCTCTTGCCTGTGTGCTCAGAGACTCATATGGAGTAGCTGTGACCCTGAGTATGTCATCAGCAATTAGAGCGGCAACTCAGCATCACTGCTGTGCACCTTAACTTATCCTCAAAGACCTCCGCCAGGTGTTGCCCCAGAATTTGTCTATATCTACCTCTGTAAAGTACTTCATGGAGAGGTGATTTGAAGCAAGTTTGGAATTGGCTTATTAAAGACTAATATGGCTGAGAAAATAGCTCGGTGATGGGATCGCTTGGTATGGATGAGACCTTGGGTTCAATCTCTAGTATATACATGGAAGGAAGGAAGGAAGGAAGGAAGGAAGGAAGGAAGGAAGGAAGGAAGGGAAAGAAAATAAACTAAGAAAGAAAAAGTTTGCATCCAAGGAAAAGGGTGGGCTTAGACTTCTCAAGAGAGTCACATTGCTAGCTACAATTGTCAATATTTTTTTTTGCTTTTGTTTTTGTTTTCTGTGTTTTCTCTTGTTGTTGTTACTGTTGAAATACAATAAAGAAAAGAATTACTCATGACTCAGGGTAAGGAATTTCAGGCATTGGTTCTGAATTTCCTGAAACAGACATTTTTTTCCTTATATAAGGTTTTCCAGATATATAGTAATATCAAATACTTGGTGGGAGCAGAAGATTTTGCAAATCTAGTGGTAAGGAAATGCCATCACAATGAAGTAGAGGCCATCTTGATCAGCAGTGTTGGCTCAAGCCTGTCTGGGATAGTCTTAGTGTGATACAGCTGTGATTGCATCAGTCTCTAGCCACTCTGATGTTTGCCTTTCTTCCTATGCCTACCTAGCTAATCTCAGCAATACAACAAGTTTGAATGGCCTAATAGAGCTGTGAAAAATATCCCCAAGTTGAAGAGTTCTTCTAGTTGCTCTTCTAGGCCTCAGTGGCATCACGTACGTCCCTGTCAGAGTCACAGATTTTTACTTATGCAGGTGACTCTTTGGGGTCTATTCCTGCTAGATCATAATCTCCATAGAGCTATGGGCATAGCTTTGGTACCCAATAGCAGCATGTGGAGGATGCTTTGGTGAGAATGACTGGCCAAGGCTCTATGGGAAGACATTCATACACTAGTTTCTCTCCCCATCCTGAGCCTTGAAAAGTTAGTTTGGATTAAATGTGGCTAAAGAGTTCTTCCTAAAGAAGAAACATTGCCCCCTTGTGTGTCCTTCGTCATCTCTGGCACCTCCAGATTTAGAAAGGAGTGAACTATGAGAAACGCTTAAGTCACTGGTGAAGATGTGAACCTAATCAGGCTCCCTAGCCTCACACCCCATCCCTCATGCTAGCAGTAACGCAATTCACCTCATGCCAGAAAATCCCATGACAGAATGATAGAAATGTCCAATTTCCAAAAAGGCATCTGTGTGTAAAGCACACACACACCCTCGCAAGCATACACAAGCATTATTTTAGGCTTCAGAGTTACTCATAGAAATCACAACAGGAAGCAGCATAACCCATAACTATGAGGCAAAGTGATACTTTTCAGAGAATCCCAATTTTTTTCCTACCAAAATGTCATCCTCTGCAGATTTAAACAACATGCTTAGCTCATAGAGGAAGGCTTTAGGAAAATATCCATTTCTTCTCCACCTCCCCCAGTCTCCACTTGACAAATAAGCAACCACTTACTCAGGTCACTCCCAATGTTCTATGCTTCCAGTAACTTTTATATCGAATCTCAAAGATGGACTAGCACCGCAGGCCTCTGGTGTTTCCTAGACCACAGTTCAAACTAATTGTATTAGCCAACAGTCATCACATGGCAAACAGCCTTGGAATTTCATTAGCATCCTACATCACTGGTAGGTTTACAGGTTGCCTGGGGAAACTCTGTTATGTGTTCCTCCTCCTCCTCACTCAGAGGTCACATGACAGAGAACACCGGCAAGTCTACTCTACAAGCTCAGTTTCTTCCAGCATCGTGTGGTATCTTGTCTCTGAGTATCTCACTGGCCAAAGCAAAACTAAAGTCCAAATTCAAGGGCAGAGAAGTGGCATCTATTTTTGTGAGGGGAGCTGCAATGTGATGTGGCATGGGAGAGGCAGTGACCCTGTCCCCACAGGCTCAATCTGCTTTTTAACAAGTCTCACTCTGAATGCAGTGTTATAGGATGCTGTGATGACTTAGACCCCGTCTCTACCCTCAGAGAAGTCAAGATTCAATGCAGGAAACAACCGGGTCTATAAAGAGCTGCCATTTGAGTGTATAAGAAAGAACTCTAAATAAGAAATGATAGACTTGGTCCAGGAAAGTCAAGGAGTACTTTACATAGAAAGAAAGTCATGGGTAGAGGAATGGTTTTGGTAAGTGAACGGGAGAAGGTCACAAGCTAACAAGAAGACATCTAAAGCTAGCAATGATGCTACCTGTTGGGTTCCTTTATATCATAAATTGCCATCACAGCCTGAGACAATGACAACTCAGAAAAATACAGGATTCTTCATGTGATTGAAGTGAAGATGATTGACAGGTCACCTGATCCAAGCTAGCATCAGGACCCTCAAACTGTGCTAATCTCTGATGACACAAGGGTAAATGAGTCTCCACTCTCTGCTGTGAGATGGGTAGCCCCTAAAACACACAAAATACGCATTAGTATAATGTGCTGAGATGTGGGTGAGGTGAGGAGATGCCCATCCAGAACCAGAAGTGTCTGATGGCAACAGAAAACCCACCCAGCACAGGATAGCCCTTGGTTGGAAGCCTCAAGGATAACAGAAATGCTGAGAAGCATCAGATTGGGGGCAGCATGCAGCCCCTTCCCTGCAGGATCATCTAATTTTTCTCTGAGTGTGGTTCCTGGCGAGAAATTGACTTGAAGTTGCCTGTTCCCAAAGAGTTCACAGAAACCAATAAGGTCTTATCAAGATGTGGGATTTAGTGACAAGATCACACTCCTGATTAAGAGACCCATCTCTCATTGATACTCCAACTCAACCAAGACTCAAGGACATCTGAAGGCTGACAAGGCTCAGGAGTGTTCTATATAGACACCAGCAACTGTGGGCCGTGACAAAAATCACCATGAATGGACATATTGAATGAATGTTTTCATGACTTCAATTTTGGAGTGTGATTCATAGCTTTCTTTGTATTTATAATGAAATAAATACATTTTATTTATTAAATAAAATATTTAATAAATATTTATTTTAAATAAAATATTCATTACCCCCTTTTAATGTTTGGATCTTTAATATTCCAGAAACACTTCTGTGTTAAAGGCCTAGTGTTTGGTTCTATCATGGAGTGGGAAACTTTAAGAGATTGGGCTTAGAGGGACTGAGGAAAAGCCTGGAGGTAAGAGCCTGCCTGCTTCCACCTGTGGCCAGAAATCCTGCCTGGGCCAACAGGCCTCTCCATATACAAGAAGCTCAGGGAGAAAGCTACCCGCCCACTTGTGCTGAAGAGCCAGCAACAGGAGGACTTCAGATGCAGGGTCTGAAGAACAGGTGGAAGACAGAACTGGTCTCCCAGGAATATTGACATCTGAGCTTGAAGGAAAGACAAGCCACAGTCAGAGAGAGAAAGACCAGCTAACTCCAGAGATAACCAGATGGCGAAAGGCAAGAGCAAGAACACAAGGAACAAAAACCAAGACTACTTGGCTTCAGCTGAACCCAGCTCTCCAACCACAGCCAGCCCTGGATACTCCAACACACCAGAAAAGGAAGACTCAGACTTAAAATCACTTATCAAGAGGATGATAGAAGATTTTAAGAAGGAAATAAATAATTCCCTTAAAGAAATACAAGAGAACACAGGTAAACAACTGGAAGCCCTTAAAGAGGACACACAAAAATCCCTTGAAGAATTACAGGAAAACACAATCAAACGGGCAGAAATACAGGAAAACACAATCAATCAAATGAACAAAACCATTCAGGAATTAAAAACAGAAATAGAAACAATAAAGAAATCACAAAGGGAGACAACCCTGGAATTAGAGATCATAGGAAAGAAATGAGGAGTCATAGATGCAAGCATCACCAAAAGAATACAAGAGATGGAAGAGAGAATCTCAGGTGCAGAAGATACCATAGAAAACATGGACACAACAGTCAAAGAAAACACAAAATGCAAAAAGCTCCTAAACCAAACATCCAAAATATCTGGGATGCAATGAGAAGACAGAACCTGAGGATAATAGGTATAGAAGAGAGTGAAGACTCCCAACTTAAAGAACCAGTAAATATCTTCAACAAAATTATAGAAGAAAACTTCCCTAACCTAAAGAAAGAGATGAACATAAATATACAAGAAGCCTACAGAACTCCAAATAGACTGGACCAGAAAAGAAATTCCTCTTGTCACATTATAGTCAAAACACCAAATACACAAAACAAGGAAACAATATTAAAAGCAGTAAGGGAAAAGGGGCAAGTAACATATAAAGGCAGACCTATCAGAATTACACCAAACTTCTCACCAGAGACTATGAAAGCTAGAAGATCCTGGTCAGAGCTCATACAGACTCTAAATGAACACAAATGCCAGCCCAGGCTGCTATACCCAGCAAAACTCTCAATAATCATAGACGGTGAAACCAAAATATTCTACGACAAATCCAAATTTGTACAGTATGTTTCCACAAACCCAGCCCTACAAAAAATAATACATGGGAAATGCCAACGCAAAGAGGGAAACTACACTCAAGAAAAAGAAAGAAAGTAATCTTTCAACAAACTCAAAAGGAGATAGCCACACAAACAATATTAACAACATCAAAAATAACAGGAAATAACAATCACTATTCTTTAATATCTCTTAACATCAATGGTCTCAACTCCCCAATAAAAAGACATAGACTGACAGACTGGATCCATAAACAGGACCCAGCATTTTGCTGCATCCAGGAAACGCACCTCCATATTAAAGAAAAACACTTTAATGAGTAAAGGGCTCAGAAAACAATTTTCCAAGCAAATGGCCCCAAGAAACTGGCTGGAGTAGCCATTCTAATATCAGATTAAATTGACTTTCAACCAAAATTCATCAAAAAGGATGAGGAAGGACACTTCTTACTCATCAAAGGAAAAATCTACCAAGAAGAACTCTCAATTCTGAACATCTATGCCCCGAATGCAAGAGCTCCCACTTTCATAAAAAAAACTCTACTAACGCTCAAAGCACACATTGCACCTCACACAATAATAGTGGGAGACTTCAACACCCCACTATCAACAATGGACAGATCTTGGAAACATAAACTAAACAGAGACACAGTGAAACTAACAGATGCTATGAACCAAATGGGTTTAACAGATATCTATAGAACATTTCATCCTGCATCAAAAGAATATACCTTCTTCTCAGCACCTCTTGGTACCTTCTCCAAAACTGACCATATAATCAGTC
Source organism: Rhynchomys soricoides (assembly GCA_019843965.1). Lineage (NCBI taxonomy): Eukaryota > Metazoa > Chordata > Mammalia > Rodentia > Muridae > Rhynchomys > Rhynchomys soricoides. Next base: position 2,077,051 of record JADRCH010000209.1, on the reverse strand, counting down.
ACAAAATGCCTCCCATCAGATCACTATGGATTAAGGCTGGTCTTCAATGGCAACAAAACCAACAGAAAGTCCACATACACATGGAAGCTGAACAATGCTCTACTCAATGATAATTTTGTCAAGGAAGAAATAAATATAGAAATTAAAGACTTCCTAGAATTTAATGAAAATGAAAGTACAACATACCCCAATTTATGGGACACAATGAAAGCAGTGTTAAGAGGAAAACTCATAGCTCTGAATGCCTCCAAAAAGAAACTGGAGAGAGCATACACTAACAGCTTAACAGCACATCTGAAAGTTTTAGAACAAAAAGAAGTTAATACACCCAAGAGGAGTAGAAGGCAAGAAATAATCAAATTAAGGGCTGAAATCAACCAAGTGGAAACTAAAAGAACTATACAAAGAATCAACAAAACCAAGAGCTGGTTCTTTGAGAAAATCAACAAGATAGATAAACCCTTAGCCAGACTAACCAGAGGGCACAGAGACAGTATCCAAATTAACAAAATTAGAAATGAAAACGGAGATATAACAACAGACTCTGAGGAAATTAAAAAAATCATTAGATCCTACTACAAAAGCCTATATGCAACAAAATTGGAAAATCTGGAGGAAATGGACAAGTTTCTAGACAGATACCAATTACCAAAGTTAAATCAGGATCAGATAAACCATCTAAACAGTGTCATAACTCCTAAAGAAATAGAAGCAGTCATTAAAAGTCTCCCAACCCAAAAAAGCCCAGGACCAGATGGGTTCAGTGCAGAATTCTATCAGACCTTCAAAGTAGACCTAATACCAATACTCTTCAAGCTATTCCATAAAATAGAAACAGAAGAAACACTACCCAATTCATTCTATGAGGCCACAGTTACACTGATACCAAAGCCCCACAAAGACCCAACAATAAAAGAAAACTTCAGACCAATTTCCCTTATGAATATCGATGCAAAAATACTCAATAAAATTCTTGCAAATCGAATCCAAGAACACATCCAGACAATCATTCACCATGATCAAGTAGGCTTCATCTCAGGGATGCAGGGATGGTTCAATATCTGGAAATCCATAAATGTAATCCACTACATAAACAAACTCCAAGAAAAAAACCACATGGTCATCTCGTTAGATGCTGAAAAAGCATTTGACAAAATTCAACATCCCTTCATGATAAAAGTGTTGGAAAGATCAGGAATTCAAGGAGCATACCTAAACTTAGTAAAAGCAACATACAGCAAACCAGTGGCCAACATCAAACTAAATGGAGAGAAACTTGAAGCAATCCCACTAAATCAGGGACTAGACAAGGCTGCCCTCTCTCTCCTTATCTATTCAACATAGTACTTGAAGTTCTAGCTAGAGCAATCAGGCAACAAAAGGAAATCAAAGGGATACAAATTGGAAAGGAAGAAATCAAAATATCACTATTTGCAGATGATATGATGGTATACTTAAGTGACCTGAAAAACTCCACCAGAGATCTGCTACAGCTGATAAACAACTTCAGCAAAGTCGATGGATACAAAATTAACTCAAGCAAATCAGTAGCCTTCCTACACTCGAAGGATAAACAGGCTGAGAAAGAAATTAGGGAAATGATGCCCTTCACAATTGTCACAAACAATATAAAATATCTTGGGGTGACTCTAACCAAACAAGTGAAAGATCTGTATGACAAGAACTTCAAGTCTCTGAAGAGAGAAATCGAAGAAGACCGCAGAAGATGGAAAGATCTCCCATGCTCATGGATCGGCAGGATTAACATAGTTAAAATGGCCATCCTGCTGAAAGCAATATAACAGATTCAATGCTATCCCCATCAAAATCCCAACTCAATTCTTCGTAGACCTAGAAAGAGCAATTCTCAAATTCATATGGAGTAACAAAAAACCCAGGATAGCAAAAACTATCCTCAACAATAAAAGGTCTTCTGGAAGAATCAGCCTCCCTGACCTCAAGCTGTACTACAGAGCAGTAGTGATAAAAACTGCATGGTATTGGTACAGTGACAGGCAGGTTGATCAATGGAATAGAATCAAAGACCCAGAAATGAATCCACACACATATGGTCACTTGATCTTCGACAAAGGAGCTAAAACCATACAGTGGAAAAAAGACAGCATCTTCAACAAATGGTGCTGGATCAACTGGTGGTCTACATGTAGAAGATTGCAAATTGATCCATTCCTATCTCCCTGCACAAAGCTCAAGTCCAAGTGGATCATGGACCTTCACATAAAACCAGATACACTGAACCTAATAGAAGAGAAAGTGGGGAAGAGTCTTGAACACTTGGGCACAGGGGAAATGTTCTTGAACAGAACACCAGTGGCTTGTGCTCTAAGGTCAAGAATTGACAGATGGGACCTCATAAAATTACAAAGCTTCTGTAAGGCAAAGGACACTGTAATTAGGGCAAAACGGCAACCTACAGATTGGGAAAAGATCTTTACCAATCCTACATCTGATAGAGGGCTAATATCCAATGTATACAAAGAACTCAAGAAGCTAGACTCCAGAGATCCAAATAACCCTATCAAAAAATGGGGAATAGAGATAAACAGAGAATTCTCAACTGAGGAAACTCGAATGGCCGAGAAGCACCTAAAGGAATGTTCAGCATCCTTAGTCATCAGGGAAATGCAAATCAAAACAACCCTGAGATTCCACCTCACACCAGTCAGAATAGCTAAGATCAAAAACTCAGGTGACAGCAGATGTTGGAGAGGATGTGGAGAAAGAGGAACACTCCCCCACTGCTGGTGGGAATGCAAATTGATACAACCTCTCTGGAAATCAGTTTGGCAGACCCTCAGAAAATTGGACATAATACTACCTGAGGACCCAGCTATTCCACTCCTGGGCATATACCCAAAAGATGCTCCAACATGTAATAAAAACACATGTTCCACTATGCTCATAGCAGCCATATTTATAATAGCCAGAAGCTGGAAACAACCCAGATGTCCCTCCACAGAGGAATGGATACAGAAAATGTGGTACATTTACACAATGGAATACTACTCAGCTATTAAAAGCAATGACTTCATGAAATTCGTAGACAAATGGATGGATCTTGAAAACATCATTCTGAGCCAGGTAACGCAGTCACAAAAGAATGAACATGGTATGTACTCACTGTTAAGTGGTTATTAGCCTAAAAGTTTGAAATACCCAAGAGTCACTTCGCAGGAACAGTAGTACTGAGTACGAGGTCCCAGATGGAGGGCTCGGAGAAAGGACTGAAGGAGCTGAGGGAGTGTGCAGCCCCAGGGAGGTAGCAACACTGGCAACTGGCCTGACCCCCAATATTTCTGGAGACTGATCCACCAACTAAAGAATACACATGGAGGGACCCATAGTGCTGACCACAAAGACTGCAGAGGAGGGTCTTGTTACCCATCAGAGGGAGGAGAGGCCCTTGGGCCTGAGGGTGTTATATCCCCCAGTATAGGAGAATGTCAAGGAGGGAAGATGAGAGTGGGTGGGGGGTGGGGTGGGGAGGTGGGTTGGAGAATATCCCCATAGAGGCAGGGGGAGGGTGGAGGGAATGGGAAGGTTCCAAAGGGGAGATCTGGAAAAGGGGAAACATTTGAAATGTAAATAAAATATGAAAATAAAAAAAAGAGAGAGAGAGAGAGATTGGGCCTAAGCTGGGCAGTGGTGGTGCACACCTTTAATCCCAGCACTCAGGAGGCAGAAACAGGTGGATTTCTGAGTTCGAGGCCAGCCTGGTCAGAGTGAATTCCAGGACAGCCAGGGCTACACAGAGAAACTAGAAGAAGAAGAAGAGGAGGAGGGGAAGGGAGAGGAGGGGGAGGAGGGGCAGGGGGAGGGGG
>JADRCH010000209.1:1999265-2068209 GCA_019843965.1 Rhynchomys soricoides | reverse complement strand
CTTGGCCATAAGGTGAGTACTGCTCCACAACGCACACCTGCTGTGATGTGGTACCTCACCCAAAGCAACAGAGCCATGGAGTCATAGGCCAAACCCTCAAAATAAGAGAACTAAAAATAAACCTATTCTCTTTATAAGCCAGTCCAGTTGTTTGCCATGATGATAGGAAGCTCACTGACATCTGCCTTCAAGGAAAAACAGACAAACAAGCAAAACCATTTGATCCACTTAAGCCCTTCAGTCATGTACCCAATTTCTCATCATATACTACTGACCTCACACCCATATGATGACACAGGGAAGATCAGAACTCAGATTCCAAAGGTGACAGTGTGGGGGGGAGGGGCACATTTTGAGACTTATTGTGCAACTTGGATAATTTTAACTTCTTTCAAAATACAAGCCATCCAGCCCTCCATCACGCCTCATAGCCTTCTCTAGCCTTTCTAAAGCTTACACCCTCCCTTCCTTCTCTCTTGCCTTCAACTAAATTATAATGTGCATCTTAGTGCTTGGCCTGACTGGTTCTTACTTCCGTGCTGGAGCCAATCTTTGAGCTAAACCAAATAGGATGTCACTCATCTCTACAGGAAAAAGGGGGGGAGGTTAAAGACCAGCCCTGCCCCTTTCCCTCCCCTCTCTTCCAACTTCCCTGAGTTGTCAGTAACGAAGAGCTTTGTTTTCTCCTAGAAGAAGCTGTGACCAAGACTCCCCCATGTTCATAGTTTATGAAAGATGAAACTTAGAGAATTGCCATGGTTACAGGCTCCCATTCTGCTCCCATCTGAGGACCAGGGGGAGCAGGAGGAAAGTATCTCAGGCAGCTCCTGGTGCCACTCAGCCGGGAATCATCATTTTAAAAAAAAAAATGTTTACATCAGAGGAGAAATTGCTTCTCAAATAGCAAAGAGGAAATGCATGGTCTGATGAGACTGCTGTGCAGAATCCTGGTTCCTCCCGCAGTCCCCCACCTCCTGCCCCATTATTATTTAAGGTTGCATTAAATCAGGCAAAAGGAGAAGATGACAAAATAGAAGTTCATGTTGGCAGATCTGGCAAGACGCCCAGGCGGAGGACTGGCCCATCTCACCTCTTTCATCTCCAGCCTCAGCAGCTGTGGTTGCATCCAGGATCCACATCTTCCTGCAGGCTCTGCTCTAAGAACAAGCCCCTCCAGTCAGAGGGGGTGGGGGATGCAACACAAAATCAACTGGGATCCAGCTTCCCGGGGAGACTGAGAGGCTCAGGCTAGGCTTGGCAACCTGAGTTCTAATCCTATCTCAATCCTCACTAGCTGTGTGTCCTGGGGTAAGTCTCTTTGCCTCTCTCAACTGTGAGTTTTTACTGCTTTAAAACAAAGGCAGTGATGATCACCCTAAAAGAAAAGGCAAGAAGTGTGGAACTTTAGAGTCACACTACCTGGGTTCACCCTGGGCAAGATGCTTAATATCTATGCCTTGGTTTCTTACCTGCAGAATAGGATCCTACTGCCACATGGAACATTGCTCAGGGGTGGTCATTGTCCTGGAGGATGCTCCCTACGGGAGCACTGTTGTTCCTATGGTCACACCACGTGCTAAGAGGCTCTATTCCATCAAAAAGCACAGAAATTGCTGTTTTGCGTCAAAAGGGAGCGTTGCTTCAGCTGCCAGATGGTGGAAGAGGCTGTTGGCATCAGAACAATTCTTGTGCACACTCTGTCCTCCCCAGCCATTCCCTCCGGGTGTGAGAATGAAAATGGGGGCTTTCTGTGCTGCAATCTGGAGGATCCATCCCCAGCAGGATGGCGGGAGGGTCAATGCTGCTGCAGCAGGTATTTGTGGCCCTAAAGGGACTTTCCAATACTCATCAATGGCTGGGGACCTGATTGCTTTGCTCCAAGCCTGGTAATAGAGATGCCTGGTGTGTGTTGCTTAAAGAGTTAACCAGGAGCTAAGAGAGGGGCCCCAGTGCAATAGGTAAGTGATCTGCACATGTCCCTTAGTTCCCATGATAGTTTAACTATTCAGCTTAGCCAATATAGAGCCAGGCCCAACACGGGGCACATGAGAAGACACTAGTGATCATATCCCTGGCTGCCATTTGCCCTGAGCCTCATACTTTGTGGCAGGTGCTACACCAAAGTGCTACAGACTGTCATTCTCACAATCGTGGAGGGAGTAAGTAGTCTCAAGATACATGAACGACAAAGAGTCTTAAATATCCACTCCACATTCCCAAAGCAAAATGTGACAGAGACTGGACTTAAACTCTGTGCCATCCATCCAGGAAATTCAAACTAAACCTGCTTTGAAATCCCATCTCACTCCAGTCAGAACAACATCAAGAAAACAAACAAATGGCTAAGAGCATGCTCTAACCAGTGATGCTTGCTTCACAAGCACAAGGACCTGTGTTGGATCCCCAGAACCTCTGTACAAGGGTCCAGCATGGTGGCACCTGCATGGAGCCCCAAGACTTACTGCTCAGCCAGCCTAACCTAATTGGTGAGCTCCAGGCCAATGGGAGTCCTTGTTTCAAAGAAGGAAGTAGACGAATTCATGAGGATTACATCCTAGGTTGTCTTCCGACCTCCACAGTGTGCACATCTGCACATCTGCACACAGACACAAGCACACACAAATTTAAAAAGGAAAGCAAAGAGCAACTGGAGCTAGGGAGTTCATACAAAAAGAAAAAGCCTTTTTCACTGCTGGTGTAGATGCAAACGAGTGGAGCCACTATGGAAAACAGAGTGGCAGTTCTCGTAAGAAACTAAAAGTGAATATACAATCTGACCCAGCCATCCATCCCCTGTGTTGGCACCCAAATGTCTCTCTACCCTGCCACAGAAATGCCTGCACATCTATTGACCATAGCTAGATGTCCATCAATACGTGAGTAAAGGAAATATGGTACATGAATACAATGGAGATGTGTCCAGGCATTAAAACTGTGAAACCATCACATCTACAGGGAACTGGTTCAAACTTAGAAAGGCAACTGCCACATGTCTTGTTCTATAAAAATCTTAGATTCAACACTTAATATGAGCATGTATGTGGTGAGTGCTGGCCACAAACTAGAAAGGGTATCCTGTGGGAAGGAAGAGGTCTTGACGGAGGATTAGGGAGAAGAGGAAAAAGAAGACTAAAGAACACAGGTGACATGAAAGCAAAAGGGGTGCTTCTGGAGAGACAGAGAGGGTGAAGGCTTCTGGGGAGACAGAGAGGACCAGAGGCAGTCAGGAGTTTGGGGGAGTGGAGTAAGGGAAGATCATCTACACAAAGAGTGTAGCTGCTAGGGAAGTGGTTTGGTGGATAAAGTGCTTGACCCACAAACTCAAGGACCGGAGCTTGTATCTCTAGAACACACATAAAAAAGTATACTGGTTATCTGGACAAACTAGCATGAGTGCACTCCATGTTCAGAGAGAGACTTCACATCAACAAAGTGGAGAGTGATCAAGGAAGACACCTGGCATCAATTTCAGTGTCCACAGCACACTCACACACCATCTAAATGCATGCGAACACACACATGTATGTGCACCGCGTGTGCGTGCACATGCACACACACACACACACACACGTGCTCAAACAATGTGTGTATGAAAATTCCATCACACTATCACTTTGTACATTTGTGAAAATTAAACCTAATAAAAAGATTTTTTTTATCATCAGGGTTTTCCAAACCCAAACCCCAAAGCCCCTTTCTGCTTTCAATGGATCACACTGAACAAAGAAGAACATCCCTAAAACACAAGAGGAGATTGCAGCCCTACCTTCTGACATTAGAATTCTTCTCCTTAAGGAAACCTGGCCTAACTGGAGAGAAGGGAGCTGACCAAGCCAGTTACTATCAATTGAACTGTGATGGCCTCCAAAGGCCCACACATTATAGGCTTGGTCCCTAGCCTGGTGCTGTTGGGAAGTGGTAGAAATGTTAAAAACTAGAGCTTAGAAGATCTTTCAGTCATTAGGTATTAGCCTCACATGGATTATAGGACCATACCTCCTCTTAATTTCTCGATTTTATACCCACCTGTAAACCTCCAAGATGGGCCCTCAACATGTTGAGCTGTCTCATCCCAAGCCCAAAAGCAACAGGGCCAGTCAACCATAGCTGAGACATTCAAGATCACATGCCAAAATAACCCTTCCCCCCTTTAAGTTGGTTATCTTGGGTACTTTGTTATGGTGATAGAAAGATGACTAATGTCCCAAATAAGCAGAACTTTAAAGGGGCTCCCGGTGAGAGATGATATGGAAGTTTCTAGAAGGTCATATCCCTAAAGCTGCTAAGAGGAAGCCTTCAGAGGAAATGTGAGTGAGCAGAACTGATTGTCAAGAACACCCAACAATGCAAAGCAGAGAGCAGGATGGGAACATATCTGGAAAGATCTAAGGGAAGGAATGATGTGAGGGATCTTGAGGGATGGGTTGGGCCAAAGCTCCTGCTGAGAGCACTATGGAATGGCAGGAGGCCCTCAGCTTGAGTGTAATGGGTCTCATGGCCAAGAAGAGCTTCTTCTTGTCCCAAGGAGGGATCTAAGAAGCTGAACAACATGCTCGAATCAGGACATGCAGCCTTGGAATCCTGCCCACCCACAAGACCCCACTCTGAAAGAAAAGTAATTTCCCATATTAATTCATCAAGATCCAAACCTGCTGACCCACGAAATTCTCCCTAGAGATTTGTCACCCCTTACAAGACAAGTCCCTCACTTCTTCAAGTCACACAAAACAGATACTTACTCCCTTCTGGGGACAGACTCAGCTTGGCAAGGACTCCAGCAAAAGGATAGAAAGAGTGCTGAGGAATTCCTGCCCCTGGGAAGCATCGCTCCGAGGGTGGTCTAGAGCATGCCAGGCTAGGAGTCACTAGGAATACCTGAGAGCTCTAGATATGATCTGAGGCCAAGAAAGGTCGGACCAAAAAGGATTCTGAACTCATGATAGTATCCAGTAAAACAACCTCTGGAAGCTTCTCTTACCTACCTGGGAAACCAGATAAAAGAGGAAAAAGGAAGGAAGAAAAGGCAGAAGGAGGGAGGAAGGGAACGGAAACAAAGGAGAGGAAGCGGAGAGGAGAGGACAGGAAAGGAGGAGAGATCCCAGGAGGGATTCGAGAAGTCCAAAGGAACTCAGTGGTCAGGAGTAAGCGGATACTTTAGAAGGGCTTGCATATCCTCAGGTAGTACCAACAGTGGTAAGCAACCCCCCATCTGTCCTCCTTCCTTGCTGGAAAGGGAGATGTGAGGCAAAAGTGGCAGAGACTGACAGAGCCACAACAACCCGGAAATGGAAACCCTCTTTCTAGTGGGTCAAGCATTGCTTCTGAACCTGAAGAACGGCAGTGGGGTTTCCAGAAAGCTCTTCAAGAAAGAGGGTTACATGGTCAGACACCCCCAACCACACCTCAGAGCACAAGCTTTGGGGTCTAGGAGTGTCTGTGCTCCAGGCTGGTCCTGTTTAGTCACACAGCATCCGACATGAAGCCTGACCTGGTATACCTTCATTACCTTGTCTGAAAAGTGAGAACAGTAACCATCATGACGGACAGGCAAGTCTCTGTTTCTGATCCTTCTTGAGCCTCATTCCTTTGGACTTTGGGAGATCCTTGCAAAGCTCCCCTCTCCTGTGAAATATGATCTCGGGATACCTGTACTCTGGCAGTCTGTCAGAGCTATGCACTGCGAACATTAAGTGTACCATCAATTCTTATCATATGCCAAGCCGTATCAATGGGTCTTCTCCCCAATTCAGGGGTAGTTTCTGAAGATGAGGCTGTCGGTGTTTATTGTTGATCCTTTTCAGGACCTGACACGGGGACCACAGGAAGCAGGAGACTCAACCAAGAGATGTTTAACTGACTGTAGAGGTAGAAGGGATTGGAGGGCCAGGAAATCCATTCAGTTAGACTGATCAGGGGAGGATTGCTTGGTATACTCTGAAGATGTGACCTATCCAGTACCCTGCACTGGACAGACAGACAGACATATGGTATGATGGATAAATGGAAAGGTGTGAGGGTGGATGGTTGGGACACGCATACACACAAGAATGTATGTAGGAAGTGCATGGAGGCGTGGATGAAGTGACCTCATCCAGAAGAGACTTCTCTGGCCTCTTTGTGTATCCTGCTTTCTTCTAAAGGCCTAGTGTTCTAGCTGACCTATCCCCAGACCCCCAATGGGAGAGCTGATTACTTTTCTCACTTGCTTTATGGTATAAATAAATAATATAAAAACCATTCAGCATCACGTCTCAGATCTTTCTGTAGTGTCATCAGCTCCCTAAAGACTGTCATTGCCTGCAAAGCAGTTGGTAGCTTATTGCCCCAAGCTTTCTCTGAGACCCCAATGGTTTGGTCAGACCTGCTACAGCCTGCAGAGGCTCCCTCCTACCTAGTGACCTCTGCCCTTGTCCATCCTGGGAACACAAACACTTCTGACAAGCCCAGTGATCAAAGACTCATTAGTCTAGGACACATCACTGATCCCATGTTAAAAAAAGGGAGGGGGAGCCATCCAGCTTCCGGTTTCTGGACATTCGGGCAGTGTCTAGCATGGGCTCCCTCTCATGGTGTAGGCCTCAAGTCAGACCAGTCGTTGTTTGGCCACTCCTACAAGTTCTGTGCTAACCTTGTTCCAGAGCATCTTTCAGGTGGGGCAGGTGGGAGTCAAAGGTTTTATGGCTGCCTTGGTGTACCATTCCCACCACTGGAAACCTAGCCTGGCTACAGAAGATGGCCTGTTCAGGCTCCATATCCTCCTTTACTAGGAGTTCTCACTAGGGTTACCTTCATAGGTTCCAGGAAGTTTCGACGTCACGAGGTTTCCACATCACCCCCTAAATTCACCCACCCCCATTTCAGTCATCTCTCCCTGTCTTCTTTCCCTCCATTCTTTTCTCCCTCACCTGATCCCTCCTGTTCCCAACCCCACACACCCCAGACCACACAGAAAAATCTATTTCCCCTTCCCAAACACAACTGACAAAAAAAAAAAAGAAATCCTACCGTAGTCCGCTATACTCATAGATTGGTGCTTAGCCCAATCATCAGAGAGGCTTCCTCTGATAGCAATAAGAGCAGATGCAGAGAGCCACAGTCAAACATTAGCTGGAGCTTGGAGAACCGTGATGAAGAGGGGCAGGAAGGACTGGAGGAACCAGAGGGGTTGAGAACAAGGCCCAGAATGAACCAAGCAGGACTCCTAAGGAATTACAGAACCTGATGTGGCAATCATGGTGCCCGTATGAGTCTGTGCTAGACCCTCTGTATACATGCTGTGGCTGTTTAGCTTGGGGATTTTGTAGCACTCCTAAGAGTGGGAGTGACAGGGCCTTGGACTCTTTAACTTGCTCTTAGGGCCCTTTTCCCCCAATGGGTGCCTCTTCCAGCCTCATTATGAGAGTTTTACCTAGTCTTATTACATCTTATTGTGCTGTGTTCGGTTGATATCACTGGGAGGGAGACCTGCTTCTTTCTGAAGGGAAACAGAGGAGCTGTGGATCTGGAAGAGAGGGGAGGTAAAAGGGACTGGAAGGAGTAGAGGGAGGGAAGGTTGCAATCCAGATGTGTTGTATGAGAGAAGAATAAATTTTAACAAAGAAAATGAAAATGGTCTTTATCTTTCAGAAAGAAGTCAAGATGGCCTTCCTGCCTCCGATCTACCCTACCTAAGCCCGTCCTCTAGGACACCTTTCTTGGTTCCTCATCCCTCACTTACCTCATCTCCTCATCTCACTAATGGATCCGTTCCCTCTTTCCACCCACATCCCCTTCAGCCAACAGCATAGGGCTCTCTTCTCCCTTGTCTCTTATTTTGGCTTTGGTCCATGCCTTTCTTAGGCACTGGGTTACAGATAAGAGTGGAGAGCATTCACATTTTATTTTTAAGCAGTTACCACAATTTTATTAAAGGGCCATGGTCATGCTCTACTTTCTCATTCATTAATAAAGAGGAATGAAACCTTCTATTTGGGAGATCTGAGAAGCCGGCATTAGGAAAAAAAGAAAAGTACAAAATGAAGGTCAGACCTGCAAAGAGCAATTGGAGCCAGGACCCTGAGGGGTGCCTGGAAACTTGATGTTGTCTTCTTACCAGCTGCTAGCTGCCATGCGCTCTTGCTCCCTCTGCTGCTGGCCCTGCAAAGACAGGTCTGGAAGAGCTTGCACCAGTTCCTGGAAGTTCTCCTTTCCTGGCTCCCAAAGATGGGGCCTTCCTGGAGAATACAATGCCTCTGGGCTGGTGCTCCTCCCAGCTATGTTGGAAGGATCCAAGGACACAGTCTGATTCCAGACTGCTTGTGTCAAGGAAGTACTGGTAAGTGTCCCATGCTAGCATTTAGGACTGTTACATGGTTACAGTGTTATTTCATGCATCACCGCTGACAAGAGAATGAAAGTTAGCAAGGAGACTCCTGCTCCAACAAAATCAAATCTCCCAAAATACCAGATGACAATTAAATAAATAACTGAATATATTTTAAAATAGGATGAAAGAAAAGAAATATTCGGGCTAAAGAATCCCAAGTGATTTGTGCAAATCTTCCACCCGAAGGAAAGGGAGCATGTTCTCTCACCCTGGGAGTGTCCAACAGGAGCCAGGTGTTATGGCAGACAACAGCAATACTGGGCTGAAATAGGAAGATCACAAGTTCTAGGTCAGCCTGGGCTACAGAGCAAACCCCTGTCTCAAAAGAGGCAGAGGAGAGAGACAGAGAGAGGGGGGAGAAGGAAGGAGGAAAAGAAAGAGGGGGAAGGAGGGAGAAAGGGGAGGAGGAAAGGAAAGACAAAAGGAAAGGGAAAAGTGTGGAATCAGGTTGTGCAACTTTATTTTTTTCTTTTTTCTTTATTGGGATGTTCCTCCACCCCCCAATCCTCAGATCTCCCAACTCAAGTCTCTCCAGGGCTAGGCGCATCTTCTCTCATTGAACCCAGACCCAGCAGTCCCCTGCTGTAATGTGTTGGGGACCTCATATCAGCTGGTGTATGCTGCCTGGTTGGTGGCTCCGTGTCTGAGAGATCTCAGGGGTCCAGGTTAGTTGAGACTGCTGGTCTTCCCATGGTGTCACCCTCCTCCTCAGCTTCTTCCAACTTTTCCCTAATTCAAACACAGGGGTCCCTGACTTCAGTCCATTGGTTGGGTGTAAGTATCTGCATCTGTCTCAGTCAGCTGCTTGTCGGGCCTCTCAGAGGGCAACCATGCTAGGCTCCTGTCTGTAAGCACACTATAACATCAGTAATAGTGTCAGGTGTTGGAGCCTCCGCTTGAAATGGATTCCAAGTTGGGCTGATCACTGAGCCTCCTTTCCCTCAGTCTCTTCTCCATTTTGGTCCCTGCAGTTCTTTTAGACAGGAACAATTCTGGGTCAGAGTTTTTGACTGTGGAATAGCAACCCCATCCCTCCACTCTCTGCCCTGTCTTCCTACTGGAGGTGGACTCTACGAGTTCCTCTCCCCACTGTTGGGCATTTCCTCTAAGGTCCCTCCTTTTGAGTCCTGAGAATCTCTCACCTCCCAGGTCTCTGGTACTCTCTAGAAGGTCCACCCACCTCCTACCCCCTTGTGCAACTCTATAATGAAGCAATCTAATGAGCATTCTTGTCTTACTCATCGTTACTATCACTGTGATAACACACCATGACCAAAAGCAAGTAGGGGAGGAAAGGGTTTATTTGGCTTATATTTCCACAGCATAGCCCATCACTGAAAGAAGTCAGGACAGGATCTGTACCCAGAGAAGAACCCAGGGGCAGGAGCTCACAGAGACCACTGAGGGGCTCTGCTTACTGGCTTGCTCATCATGTCTTCCTCAGCCTGTGTTCTTATAGAACTCAGGATCTCCAGTTCAGGGTTGGCCCCACCCACAATGGTCTGGGCCCTCTCCCAGCAATCACTAATTAAGGAAATGCCTTGCAACCAAATCTTACAGAGGTCTTTTCTCAATTGAGGTTTCCTCCTTGCCAACGACTCTAGTTTGTGTCAGGTTGACATAAGACTGGCCAGCACAATCCTTAAGGCAGATAACGGTCAGCATCCTCAGTGATCATCATTATGGCCTGAATCCCCAATGCCAGGTGAAGAAAATGGCGCTTCAACTCTTCGCTCTTCCTCCCCACAAGAAGAAGGTCAGGCCTTAATTAGAGGATCTTCTTCAGATTACCCAGCCAGAGTTCCTCCAAACTGTCAAGTGGTCCTCAGAAACAACAAGAGCCTAGGAAACTGGTACAGTCACACAGAGTCTAGGAAACGAGACAGTTGAACGCAGCATGGTATCCGGACAGAATCCTGGGAGCAGAAAAAAAAGACGTTAGGCAAAAATGAGGAAAATCTGAGTGCAGTGTAAATTATAATTAATAACATGTACGTATTGGTTATTGGTGAGGGCAAATGCATTATGTGGATGCGGGATAACAAAGGTATCCAACATGTGCTATATGCCCCATGTCAGAACTGAAGATATTGGATAACAGGGAAACAATCAAGAAAGGCTTGCTGTGTGCTGCACGGGAGCTCTCTAACTTCGTCATTTTTCACAAATCTAAAGTTGTTTTAAATTTTTTGAAAAGCTAATTTTTATTTAATATCATTTCTTAAAGCGTAACAAAAACATTTTCACCCCACCTTCCCTGAAGGCTTTGCACCTAGACATGGCAAAGCATGTTCAGATACACCCATCCTGCCAGTTAGGGTCCAGTCAAGTGTGAGTCCTTTAAAGGCAAGAGTCCGATCTGCTTCCCTAACTTCATAGGTAAATTCTTAATTTAATTTCTGTCCCAGAAGCCCTGAACAACCTCTCTCTGCTAGTGTGCAGAATGACTTCTGAACATCTTTGTTTATATTGAACATTGCATGGGGATTTGCAGTTATTAGAACTTGGCATCCACAGACCTTGTTGGGAAACAGGTTGAAATAAGTACCATGGGCTGGTAACTAGCTGGTACAAGTGGAACATATTAACTTTCAGTGGATTCAGACTCATGCTGGAGCAGCCATGCTCCTCCAGAGAAGATGGTCTGAAGTCTTCCACCCAGGTGTTCCTAGGCTCCATTCAGGTGCTTCCTTTGCCCAAGTAGTGGCTGCATCCCCTCGGGCTAGGCTCAGTTTCCATCATGAATGTGAGAGGGCTGGACTAGTCTTTGAAGTCCCCTCCAGCTCAGACATTTCATATTCTTTGGCACAAGTAGAGTACCCCAGCAAGCATCCTGGCTGTGTTCAAACTCTGAGGTGGAGATAAAGGTGGCACACTGACCAACAACACGACACTGACCTTTCACTCCAGTTAATTCTAGATGAATTTCACACAGCTCTATCATCTCTACTGTAAGGCCCAGAGCTAGATAAGGTCTTGCCATCATTCCTGTCTGAGTCACCTGGAACAGGGACATACTAGGCTCTGGTACAGGAGTTTTCTTAAATAGAGCAGATAAGGGAAACTGCCTTGCAGAATTGTCTTACACAACTTGGACTGTTTCTACTGGTTCCTGAGGAGAAGCTCACTCACAAGTCAGACTACAAGTAGACACACAGCAGCATGCGCCACCTGTGGCAGGAGGGGCACCTAACCTACCTCAGCAAGCCCTGTAGATGCTACCTAGAGCTTTGTGGGCCTAAGCAGGTGCTGACTTCCCAACGGATGAACACAACCAACACACCAGAATCCTTGTCCGTATTGGCCAAAGTCTCTGCTTGTTCCCTGGGTCTATGAAATACCTCTAGAAAGAAACACACCCAAACTGTCTTCCACCAGAAACTTCTGGAACCATTCCTGCAAAAGGTGTGGGGATGAAATGGCTAGAAGTTTGAAGACCTGAAGTTAGCTCCCAAGTTCGGCCCTAGCAAGCATGAATCTTTGAGCCTGTAGATGATCCTTCCCTCAGACTCAACTTCCTGATATATTTAATTATTTAAACCAGGCCAAATCTATTAACACCTTGTCTTAGTCAGGGCTTCTATTCCTGCACAAACATCACGACCAAGATGCAAGTTGGGGAGGTAAGGGTTTATTGAATTTACACTTCCATGCTGCTGTTCATCACCAAAGGAAGTCAGGACTGGAACTCAAAAAGGTCAGGAAGCAGGAGCTGATGCAGAAGCCATGGAGGGATGTAACTTACTGGCTTGCTTCCCCTGGCTTGCTTAGCTTGCTTTCTTGTACAGCCCAAGACTACCAGCCCACAGATAGTACCATCCACAAGGGACTCTCCCCCTTGATCACTAATTGAGAAAATGCCTTACTGCTGGAACTCATGGAGGCATTTTCTCAACTGAAACTCCTTTCTCTCTGATAACTCCAGCTTGTGTCAAGTTGACACAAAACCAGCCAGTACACATCTTATCCTAGAATTGTGTTATAAAAGTTCACTTGAATAGTAGAAATAGATTTTTCAGTATAGGAAATGCATACTCTGTTCCAGATCCTGACCTAGAGAGCCTTCTTGTTCAAACCTAAGCATGTTACATTTATGCAAACAGTTTAACCTGGCCTAGAGTCACCCCCGTGTCAAACTTAAGCCTTGGGTCCACTCAGTGGCAGTTGAACTAAGAAGCAGGAAGGGAGACAGGGTTCTTCTGGGGGTGACTGAACTGGAGGAAGGGGTTATGTGTGGAGGAATTGGGATGCTACTTCCATGGTGGATCAAGGGAGACCATATATTCCACTCCAGAAGGTCTTGGGTTCCTTTCAAATCCTCTTGTCCACAAATCCTGCAGAAACCACAGAAAGAAGGCTACAGCATCTGGCATAGAAGAATCCCAGCCCCAGGGAGCCACCACAGCAGCTAGCCTTTCTGAACATCTTTTCCTCTGCTTCTGAAAAGAAAAATCCAGCCACCGTCATTCTGTCCAGATGTCCTTTGTTATTTTATTTTAAATTGCTGGAACATTCTCCTATAAAGACTGAATTATAAGACCTCAGTCACTTCAGAGCTGTCTGAGTTCAGAGGTCTTCAACTTCACAGAGTCAGAACGCGTAGTCGGGATGCTGGGGTGGAGGAGGGGAAGAGGGGTGGTGCTTAATGCATACAGAGTTCTAGCTTTATGTAAGGAAGGCTTCTGGAGGCTGGCTGCTGACGGTGAGAAATGTACTTAAAATCACTGAACTTAAAAAGATTGGAGTGATGTTCTTGCATCTTGCCATAATTTAGCAAATGTTAATTTCAAACCATTGCCACTGCCAATGTTTAACTCCACTCTGCAACATCCTTTCTAAGAGACGTGTGCCTTAATCCATTTGTACAATTTATATTCCCTTACAAAGGCAGAGGTCTGAGCTGGGTACACTGTGAGAGGGAGCTACAGACAGAACGCCTAGGGCAGGAAGCAGGGAAAGGGGACCTCTCTACATCTGTGCTGATGAAGCAATAGGACTCACAGTATTATACATACAGCTAGTTCTCCCTTTTCCTACTGTGGTCTGTCTGACGAAAAGACCTGGGAGATGACTTTTCCCAGCTCCTGAGTCAGTGGACTTGTAGCTAGATTGCACCAGTACAGGAATTAAAGGCAGGGAAAGGTAAAGGAAACAGGGTACCCTCCACCCACTTCTGTGCTCAAGGCAGTATCTGTGGGTGTAGATGCTTCTCCTAACTAGTTCCTGTAGTCATTGCAAATACTATCTGCAAACTCTATGGTCTGTCCCTGCCTGCCCCTGACCTTCCCTTTGAACACCTAGCCTATAGTGACATCCAGCATATAAGGACACAGATGGCAGCAGTGATGCCCACACCCTCTCACACTAACTTCTGTGCCCTGCCCCCTCGTTTGGCTTGAAGTCTTTTTTCTGAACATAAATCTCCAGGTTTTGACCACTTACAGCAGTACCTGCTTCCCAGCCTCTATTCTATCTTTTATACCAGCTACTTGGTTTCCCTAGCATCACAAACCAAGAAACAAACCACCTTTGCACTCTTACTTACCAGACAACTGGTCAACCCATGCACCGACCAATGAGTGTGGACCCAGGAGGCTCAGGAAGAACTCAGAGTTTGTGTAGCCTAATAGATTTGAACATCCAACCCTGCCACTCCCCATGTGTGTGGCTCAGACTCTCCCAGACATTCATCCTACCCTTTCCTCCAGCTGTGTTTGGGTCTTCAGTGGCCAGATATGCTGTCCCCTAGAGCTGAGGTGGGGAGCGTACATTATGTGTATACCTTTTCTTCCCAAGCACACAGGTCCTTCATAGCTGCATTTGGGAGCTAGGCTGTTCTCTTTCCTGTACATAGGTTATAGAACTACACAGCCTACAATGGTGGGCCACTAACCACATGTGGCTTTAAAATTTTTACACACTATTTTTCCAGAGCTCCACTTGCGGCCAGCAGTTGTATTGGACAATACAGATGTGTCATCCCAGAAACTCCCACTGAGAAGAACTGCTCATAAACCAAGCCTCTGTCAACAGAGAAAGAAATAGAGCCCACATCATACAAATTAACCAATTACACTTTAAACAAGCAAACATTCTCCCCACTATGTGTGCCACTGAAAGATGATTGGGTTTTTATGTGGAAATGGCTTTTAGTTGGACTGGATAGGGTTTGGGCTGAATGGAAGAAGCAGGGAGATTATTTTCTAATGTCTCCTCCAAAAAATGCCTGACTAGAAAGTTGATGGCATTGATGTAAGTACACAGACCCACCCGGGCGAGAAGCTTTTTAAAACTGAAGGAAAGATTTACTTAAATGGAAAAGGAAAGAAATAACATGTATACTCTTTCCTTGGTTCCCTGAAAGAAACAAAAGAGCATCAGTTCTTAAAACGTCTTTAATACCACGCAAGCTTAGCGGGCTGGGCTGCACAGGAGATGCTCCAGGCGGGCAAATGAGATATTTAACCTGTCTGCTCAGACAAGAAAATCAAAGACATTTGAGCAGGGCATTAAACTTGGAGAGAGGAAAAAGGCTCCTTTGCAGGATGCCATCTCCCACAGCAGCCCCTTGCTAGAGAGAAACAGCTCAATTTCCAGTTCATCCGGGGCAGGGGAGTGTTTGCTAACCTTAAAATGTAGACACCTTTATTGCAAAGCAAAAGAACAGGATGGCTACAGAGACAACCTTCCATGGAGCCCTTTAGCTGAGAGGCAGTTCTGACCAGCACTTTGCTGGGCTCAGCCTCCAGATTCAAAGCAGTCAGAGATGGGTCTAAGCATCTCCATTTTAATAAGTTCTCAGCGGGTACTGATGCTGCAGACACAGCAGCGCTCTGTGGAGGACCACCTCTCCAAAGAGTGGTTCCAGAGAAGTCCATCACACTACAGGTCAAGGTCACGGTGACTCCCCACCCAACCCCCATCCACTTAGGCTTGTGTCCAAGTAGTCAGTAGGAGAACTTCCTTCTAGAGAATAAGATAATGAACTTTTTCTCCAAATAACTTTCTATAGAGTTTTTTTTTTTTAAATCCTTATACGTATGTGTGAAGAACTTATGGAGACCAGAGCGTGTCAGAGCCCCTAGGCCACCAGCTTTGGATGCTGGAAACAAACCTGGGTCCTCTGCATGAGCAGTAAGTGTTCTTAACTCCTGAGCCCCTCCATTGGTTTGTTTGGTTGAGACACAGTCTCCTAACACAGGCTGGCCATGAAGTTACTGTGTAGTCAAGGAAGACCTTGAATTCTTGGCCCTCTGGCCTCTACCTCCAGGTATTAGGATTATAGGGCTGTATGCATATAGCTAGAGATGATTGCTTTTTCTTACTTTAAAATGTTACATTAAAGCACTCTTTATCTTTAAAACTTTTTGAGCTAGGGCGAGTCAGGATTGAGAGAGTGCCTTTCTATGTAGCCCAGGCTAACAAATTTATAGTGACTTCCCTGCCTCTGCTGCTGGGATTATAGACATACACAACTACAGACCTAAGAGGGAGGAGTAGACATGAAAAAAGGAAGAGGAAGAGAGGAGGAGGAAGAGGAAGAGGAAGAGGTGGAGGAGGAGGAGGAAGAAGAAGAGGAGGAAGAAGAGGAAGAGGTGGAGGAGGAGGAGGAAGAGGAAGAGGAGGAGGAAGAAATGATGATTCTCTATCTTGACTGAGATCCTGGTGCCTTCCAATGTGATTTTCTCCTCCTAGAGATTTGGAGATAAAGAATGACTTGCCCATGATCACACACCATGTGCAGGGTTATGTATGACCCAAGACTTCTGACTCTCAAAATTTAGATGCTTTCTGCCAAGCCACAGTTCTCCACACTAGCCGATTGGGCCGACTTGTCTGGCATGCTTGTGTCCTCACTGTTCACAAGAGATTCATTGGGCAGATTGCTAGACTGGCCTACCCTCAGAATACCTCTGTAAGCACGTGAGACCGATACTCTCTATTAACACCTTCAGCACACACCAGCGAGTCCTCATGCATCTCGGACAGGTGTTTAGCTGGAAACTGACAATTCACTCATCAAAACTCCAAGAGCAAACACATGGTCATGGCCGACATTAACATCACGTTGACTGTGTGCAGGCCTTTGTCTTTGTCATCTCATTTAGTATTTTCATGAAACCCTGGAAAATATGCACAAGCAGTCAGTCTTCACAGTTCACAAGTGAAGAAAGGAAGGTACCAAAGGGTGCCTTGGTCTGAAGTCACATGCCAGTAAGCAGAAGGCCGAGGGCAGAAAATTCCTGGCAGTGTATTAGTAATGGATCCTGTTAGTACAATAAAATTTGAGGCAAAAGCAACCCTAAATAAGGAGGGGCTTACGTTTCAATGGTGCGGTTCCTCACAGTGGGGGAGTCAGGCAGGAGTTTGAGGCTGCTGGTCACACTGTAGCCACGGTTGGGAAGAGCAAAGAGACAGATACTAGTGCTCAGCTCACTTGCTCTTTTTATTCAGTTCAAGAGTCCAGTCTTTGTATGGTGTAGCCCACAATCATGATGGGTCTTCAAGCTCCGCTAACCTTGTCAAGATCCTCACAGGCATGGACAGAGGCTTGCTTCTTGAAGATTCTAGATCCTGTCCAGTATGTTCATCGCCACACCCACCATACAGAAGTTGTACCTGTCTCTCTGCACCACAGGAGAGAGAGGCCCCAAATGTTCATACACTCTCGCAATCAAGACTGTTGCTTATTCCAGCCCAAGTCTGGTTGCAGAGCTCTTAGGCCCGGGCTCTGAGTAAGATCCAGTCTTCATTCTTAGCTCTAGCCACCCAGGACTGTGTGTACATGTTTCTTTCTAGCACACAGAGTCTGGTCCTTCATGGCTAATACCCAGACCATTTTCATCCAAAAGAGAGAAAAAGAGAAATCACAACTCATTTTTAACAAGAAAAAAAGATGCCAGAGGTAACTGCTTTGCAAATTACTTTAAGTTATAAACGGATCAATGATTTTTTTTTATTCCAAAGTCAGAACCAACTATAATTAGCCGTATGCAAATTCCAGCCCAAGCTTTTATGGCTCACAATGAAATGGGAGGCAACCTCTTCAGCCACTTAGACTCATCAGAGGAGGCCCTGTGTGAGCTAAAGGAAGCACAAGGAACCAAGAAATCCGTGTCTTCCCTTTTACGTAGATACAAGGCCTACAGATGATCTCCAGAAGAAAGCCCATGGCTCTGCGCACACCTCAGGCCTGGGCCGACATGGCATAAAAAGATTTCAGAGGTCTAGATTAGAACTGACTTTCCTTTCTCCTTGTGTGGTGAAATTGAGTGAAGAGCCGGAAAGCCTTCAGGATTTCATTTCTATGTGAAACTGGCATGTCTGTCACCTGAATAAGGAGCTGACCCAGGTGAAAAGGCTGGATCTAGAAACAGCACAGGAGCTAGCTCTGGGTCTGCAGTGCGTGGAGCCTGGCCAGTCATCCCACTTCATGGCTCCTAGACTTTTCATGCAAGGAAACAAAGGGATCAGAAGGGTGGTCCCTAGGGTTCCTTCAATTACCCATTCCTTACAAGCGTTTCTAATGTCTTCTACTATCAGGCATGGTGCCAAGCACTGGGAACAGAACAAATAAAACTTTTTCCCACCAGCTGGAGTTCACTGCTCACAGAGATCAGAGGATGTACAACGATGTGTGCAGAATGCACCAGTGCACATGGGAACAAGTTTGTCCCCAGAGAGTAGGAAAGACTTCTTAGAGAAGGTGAAATGTGGGCTGAGTCTCCCAAACAGTTCACCTGTAACTCCACCCAGGGCCATGGGAAGCTTGAGGAAGGAGTCCTGAGCTTTCAGGAACATGTGGTCAAAGGGAGAATACATTTCAAATGAGCCTGTCTCCCACAGAGTCCTGCCTAGCACAGACTGAGCCTAGAAAAGTACATTTCAGGGTGCTCGTTGGTGACTCTTGTCACAGAAGGCCTCCTCTACTGTCTTACCTCCTTGGCTCTAGGAAGATTGCAACTTGTTTTGATTATGAAATGTTAACAAAAGTGACTTGGGCCTTAAGAAGGCTTAGTAGTTGCCATTTTTGTCCTTGAAAGCCCAGGGCCTCTGTGAAGGAAGTCCATCTCCTCTGCTGGAGAGACTATGTGGATGAGTCACATAGAGGAGGAGGCAGGGAGGAGAAAGAGGAAAGGAAAGAGAAGGAGGTAAAAAGAGAGAAGAGACTAAGATGAATCTTACCTCATTAACTGCAGCCACTGGCTAAACTGAAGACTAAATGTATCCACTTAAGGATAATCCAGACTATCTTTAAGTGACCATTGGCAAGACTAGAGAAAAGTCCTCCTGAGCCCCAACTGGTTCATAGTGTTGTGAGCAAAGTGCTTACGCTTAGCCGTTGAGTTTAGGGATGTTTTACCATGCAGCTGGAGATGCCGGTAACTATGCTTCACTTTGTTCATGTCAAAAATCAACCAAAACTCAGCTGCTCCCTACCTGTCAAAAATGGTCTCCACTGGGGCGTGGTCCATTTGCTCATCGAGGTAGCCTCCTCACCTGATCCTTGCCCAACTAAACAGGAGCTTCCCAATGCCAGAAGAATGTATTCGCCATGAGCTCACCCACAGATCAGGCCAGACCAGGAGAAACATCTAAGAAAACAATAGTGGGATTAGAAACCCCGCTACAAGAGTCAGAGAGACACAATGATTTTTCCAGTAACAAACTTCACAGGAGTCAACACAAACTTTAACAGATTTAAAAAAAAACAAAAAAACAAACAGCCAGCAAGAGATTTTATGCTTGTTCAGAGGTGCCATAAACAGCTGGCTTATGTACAGCAAGCACTGTAGTTCCCTGGGGTCACAGGATGCAGCAGCCGAGACTGAATGGCATCAGCTCCAGTTCTCACACAGTCCCAGAGCCAACATCTGGCCTTCTGTGCTCCTGCTCACCCTGGACTTGAATGGAGCATACCCACCAACTAATGATGCTTCCTAAAAGGAGCCCAGCTGCCACCTCCTGCTGAGCACAGCCTGCTGCTGATGTCAAAGGAATCCAGAGTACCCTCCGGAGGTGAGCAAGCTGGCTAGGGTAAGACAGAGGGAAACAGTGCAGGAGAATGCTTTATGCACCAATGACCCCTGATGCCAATCATGGGTGATGCCAGCTTTGATGCTCTCCAAGTTTGGCAAGCTCTTCAGGGCTTCTCCTTTGTTTAGAGGGGCATTTTTACAGAGGTGGCAAATGGCCATGAGACAAGGAAGAGGAGAATTGCTACCTGCCCAGCCAGTCCCAAAGACCCAGAAATAGTCAAGGTGAGACCTCAGAATTAGCCAAGCACCTCTTAGACTCTGTTAAGCGGCTATATCTTCTCTTTAATGAGGATTGCTCAGCACTTCACAAGGATTTAAAATATACAATGGAGGGCTGGGGCGTCCACCTAGGGAACAACAGCTGAGGATGTTGTCCCTCTGGCCTCTGCATGCTTGCGCGTTGTGCTTCCAACATCTGCACACACATACACACATGCACAATTCTTTAATGACATACCAAAGTTCTCAAAGATTATATAGTAGACTCCTCTGGAGGGCTTGTTAGATAGAACACAAGATAGACCTGGTCCCACCGCCAGCATTTCCCTCGGTGATGCAAGAGGACCAAAATGTGCACTTCTAGCAAGCTCCCAGATGATAGTGGCACTGCTGGCCCAGGGACCACACTTTGAGAATCACTGATGAATATACAAGATATAAATATGAGCATCTAAGACACAGGCACACGAACCCAGAAAGCCCAGCATTTTCTGGAACCGTCCCAAATTTCAGTCAATGGAAATACATAAATCACTTTAAACAGCCCCTACTATAGTCCTCAAGGAGCTGTCAAAGAAAAACAGCCTTGCAGCAGAGTGATTGTAAAGGATGCAGAGAGGAGAGGATAAATATTTCACAGGCTCAGAAATTGGTGTTTCTCACATGTTGGGAAAAGAGCCGGAAGGGGAAGGAGAAAGAAGGCAAGCTGTGTATCTTCTGGATCCACTGCAAACAGCACCAGCTCACTACCCATAAGCCCAAGAGGAAATGGAGGCAGAAGTGGGCAGGTAGAGCTGTAGGGATATCGGTGTTTCAGGAGAAAGATGACATCTGCTTGCATCCCAGGATACCCTTATCTGAAACACAGGCTTCCCATACTCACTCCAGACCCATAGAACCCTATCTATGGAGGTAAGACCTGGAAAGCTTTCTTTAACACGGTCCCTGGTGATTTACACATATTTGAAGAGTTGTTCTGGGGAGTGTCTCAAAGTCCCATCGAGATTACAAGGGACTGGGGGCTGGGGAAATTATTCTATTGGTCAAGTGATTCTACAAGCATGGAGACCTTAGTTCGAGTCCCGGGGTCCATGTTTAAAAAGATGAGCATGGTGTTCCAGGCTTGTCATCACAGCACTGGGGAAATGGAGAATGGCTGGTCCCTGGGGCTCATAGGTCAGCCAAAAAAAAAAAAAAAAAGATATATGGATACTTGCTCATCCGTGTGGGCAAGAACACATATACACACAAAACACAAAGCATACACAAAAGAACACAAGGATTTACTACTGGCTGGGTACAGAAAGTTTCTGTTTGTGAAGATAAGAAGGTTCTGATGAAGGTTGGTGATGGAGGTTGAATGATGTGAATGGACTTAACACTGCTGAACTGCAATCTTGTTGCCATGAGTCCTGGGCAAGAAAGGGCACTGACTTCAGGGAGCCGGACAACGTAGATACAATGTAGATCTGACCACTTACCTTATTGTGAGAAGCAGGAAAGGAAGTTCTCCAATGAGGGACCAACATCTCCAGCCTTGTCTTCTGAGGTACTTAAGATTCAAGCTTAAATAGAGGCATAGTTGGAGCAGGGAGTAAGAATTACTCATTGTTGAGCAGTCCTGGCCAGTCGGCCGTTCTCTGGATCCTTATTTCAGAACTGGTTCTGTGAACTCCTTATCAGTTGATAAGATAATCCAGGCTCCACAGGGAGATGACTGCTTCTGCTTCTCCAGGGATCCTTGCTTCCCAACATGGGGTGATTGCTCCCACAGTGGGGGCAGTCTCATCATGGAGTGATCTGCCTGCAAGCTTTTCTGACCCTGACAACATTAGGGCCATGCCTGGAAACAGCTGTGCCTCTCTGGAAATATGATCCAGAACACTGTAGAAATGAATGGTTGACAACCTGTTGATGATGATGACCTCTCTGCTAAACTTGAAAATCCCTTAACAATTCCAGGAAGTTCAGCCTGGAAAATAAAGTACCCACCCACGCAGCCCTGTTTCTGCCCTGCACATACCTATTTATAATGAAAGTGTATGCCAACATTGAGACATGCTCTCATTGCACCCAGCAAGGGAAGGTGCATTAAATGTTCTGTCTCCTAAGCTCATCACAGGGATCTGTGAAGCCCCGATTCAATCTCACCTTCTCAGCCGAATTCCCCAATGTCTACTGATCTCCCCCTCTCTCCTTTAAATGCCTGCAGAATCAGAATCAAAAGCTTAAGATTTAACCACAATAGCCTAATATCATTTTCTAGCATAAATAAACAGTGGGATAGGATTTTGTAGCCTCAGAGATTTGGGTCTGAGGCTAGTTTTGCTGCTTCCTGTCTGGTGACCGTTTGCCTCTGAGGTGAGGATGCATCTGAACTTAGACAATTTCAGAATGTTGGCTGAGGCCACAGAGCTAGAGCTGTAGGCCAATAGCTGTAGGAGTGCCCTGCAGTGGGAGGCACTCTCTGAATGTGTGTTCAAGCTTTCTGAAGGGGCAGAACGTTTCCTCGGAGCAGCTGTCAATCTCGGCTACATGTTGTAGTCTCAAAGATGGCTGTCTGTGCCCAGAGATTCCGGGGTGGAGCTTTTTAAAAGTTTCCCCAGGCACGCTCCAAACATCAACAATGCAAGACTAGGGTCAATAAATGTTCAACAGGGACTTTATTAAGTTAATAACTTAATAAATTATCACAGAGTTCTGTGATAAAGATGAGTAACAAGAAAGAATCAAGCTTTGAGTGTTATTATCACGAGGTTCCATTTTTAACATGCAGAAACTTTATACTGAATGTTAGGTGAGTCCAAATGGGCAGAAACTGAGCATTTTCAGGCCGAGCACTGCAGTGTTTCTCTTCATGATTCACAGCCAATGGTGCAATCCCCTCCAGCACTGACTCCTTATTAGAGAATAACCATTTTCTCAGACCCACTTTGCTGCAACAGAGAGAGATAAAGGGGTCACGAGAGAACTCTGGAAGGGAGAGCAGAGACACTCAGTGGTGTATAAATAGATAGCTACGTGGCTACTAAACTTGACCCCAGAGTTGTATAATGCGAGAAGGGGGGGGGAGCTCATTAACTACAAAAATCATTACTGGAGACAGAAAGAAAGGGGAGGAAGGCTGAAAGCAGACATGTCAGACAGCCAGCGTAGGTCTCTCTAGAGGAGGGGATGCTGCAACTGGGACAGCTCTGTTGGTCAGCACAGGAGATGTAAGAGAGGGGACCAAGAGCTGGAGTGCCCCTGCATCTGCCTTGGGGTTCCAGGAGAAAAGAATCAGGGGTTGGAGATGCTCACGCTGCTTCAGTGGTAACAGCCTCCACCTTCCAGCGCTTACACCCAGGGTTCTGTCGACGATCTTCCTTCAGGCAGAGACCCACAAAAGAGTCTCTGCCCCCCTCTACTCCATGTTCCCACAGTCTCCTATAGTCTGCAGAGTAACTAGTACTGAAATTCAGAAAGAAGCCAGAGGGCCAGGTGAGCCTAGTTCCCAGCTAATTATCCCTCTCTATTGCCTGCCCAACAAATGCCAGTCTTCTCCTCAATTTCCAAAGACTGGCTCCTGCTGTACCCGAGCAGGGTAGGCACTGGCCCTTAGAATATCCTGTGAGGACCTAAGTGGGGAATTTGTTCCCTTGACGTGATTCATTAAGCTATCACATCGTCTTTCGATGTCACTCGATGCCAGTGGCAGGAAAGATACATGGGGGAAGGCGATGACAGAAAAAAGGAAGGAAGGGAAGATAGGTGTTAGCAACAATGACAATAGCAACAGTAATGACAATGATGATAATGATTATAATAATACCTAAGATTTATTGAGTATCTGTACCATGGCAGGCACTGTAATATGTTATTATTGCGTCTTAGGCAACCCAAAGTAATATTATTCCAGTCTTACAGAATAGGAAAGTGATGCACTAGGAACGTAAACTGTCAGACGACCTAGCCAGGGACTGGCTGAGCGGAAATTAAAGTTTACAGCCTGGCTGCCCCAACTTAAAGAGCTCACAGTCCAACTGAACAACAAAGAATATAAGAAAAGAAGAGGTAGAAGGAGCAGGGTATTGTGTACACCCAGCATTGGGGGAGCAGAGGAGAGAGGCCCAGGCAGGAGGAACAGAGGGGCCTTGCCGCAGGGCCATCTGAAGGCTAGAAGCCTGGTGGCTTGCTGCTTGTGAGAACCCACAGACATTTGTGCTCGAGTTGTGAAAGCATGTCTGATTTGGATTACGGATGGATATGCAATGTGAATCGTTTCCTAATTTCTTAGCATGGTCTGAAATACACATAGGTCAGTTGCCCGTCTCCTGTAACCACTCAATTTGGGAACACCAGGCAAACATTGTAGGCCCATCCCAAGAATCAGTCTCCCAGTGGTAAAGTTTCCTTTATAAACACACAAAGACTGTCTCTCTTAAAGCTATTTGAGCTCCTGTGTGAGGTGTGTGTGTGTGTGTGTGTGTGTGTGTGTGTGTGTGTGTGTGATGGGAGCAGTTTCCAGGAGTGGATTTGGAGTACGTGTGTACATGCACATGTGTGTCTAAGTAGTAGGAGCCCAAACATAGGCTATAACTAAGGAGGCTCAAAGCAACTCTGCTTGGAACTTACAGGATACAGTGCATTGCTGGGGCATTATCCAGTTCTTTATGGAACTTCCTCAATGATCTTTCATAATACCTACCCATATGTTTCCTTAACTAGGAAGAGAAGGGCTAGAATTACAGAAAGCATCAAAGGAATTGCCCATACTACATGGCTTCTCCAATTTGAGAATGCCCATGAAATCGTATCAAGGTCTCATGCACCATGCATGGGGGTATGGCTCACAGAGGTGACGCCTTTTACCATTTCCCCATATGTGAACCATCATCAGCCTCTGCAAGTAGTGCAGCTTCGTGGGGTCCAGGCAGGCATCACTGAAGCATGAGGTAAAGGAAGAGACTCAAGAGATGTTTACATCCCTGATATCCCAATGTTGCTGGAAATTCCAGAGCAGCAGGTATTCCCAGCGGGTGCACAAATCCCTCACCTAAAACCAAGTCCTGCCAGGGCTGGGTTCAGTATCAGCTGGAGCCAGCTCCTCCACAGAGCACAGCAGGATCGTTTCCATGACAGGATAGTCTGTTCTGTGCAGAGGAGATGAGGGAGAAGGAAGTAGGGTGGGCATTCATTGTCAGGAAAGCTAGAGTGATTAATGGGTCTGTTGGGCGAACTCAGTTTGGGAGACATCAGCATATCCACAAGTTATTCAGGAAAATAAATCTCCGTGATAGACAGACGGCTGCCTTCACTATCAGACTACTCTTGCTGAGAGGCAAGTCCTGGCTTCCAGGTGACTTGTACAGATAAATTGTCTTAATTATGGGGAACAAAGTCCTTCCAGGCATCTATAATATGACATTGTGATTTACAAAGTTCAAATTCAAGACTCTCACCAAGTTAAAAACTCTCTGTTTCTCTCTCTCTCTGTCTCTCTCTCTCTCTCTCTCACACACACACACACACACACACACACACACACACAGAGAGAGAGAGAGAGAGAGAGAGAGAGAGAGAGAGAGAGAGAGAGAGAGATTGATTGATTTAAGTAAGTCAGGCCCCTGGCTGCACGCGGCCCAGAAGCAGTGGGTTGGACACACCTGCAGCACATCCAGCATTGCTAGGCTCCCAGAGGCCAGTCTTAAGTAAACCACTAAACTAATAGATGCTAGAGTGTGATCGTGTTGGAAACTTTTTTCCTCAGTGTTAGAGAGAAAACCCAGAGCCCCATGTATGCTAGGTCAGTGGTCTATCACTGAGCTAAATCCCTAGCCGAGCATTGGATAGTTAGTTCCCAGGCTAAGCACTAAATGGTGGGACTTCTCTGGGGTGATTAGATCCTGAGGGCTGTGCCTTCTTGGACTGATCAATGTGTTATGAAGAGAGCAGACTTGTTATGAGTGTGTTTACCTTTGCTTTCTCTCCTTTGAGTATCAGTTCTGTGCATTGCATCCCTTTCACAGAGAAGCGCAGAGAGATGACTTTTGTCAGATGGGAGCTCTTGACCTTGGGCTTTCCAGCCTTCAGAATAAATCTATTTTTCCCATTATAGATTGCCCAGTGTATGGTAGTCAGTCACAACAACACAAGGCAAGCTAGCACACTGGCTTTTATTTATTGTATGGGACACTGGCAATTATTTATTGTATGCATGTGTATAAACTCATAGATATTAAGTGGCCACTGTGCTCAGATGAACAGATAGATAAATAAAACAGTCAGGTGTGTAGGAAGAAAGAGGGCCATTCTTATGCTGAGCCTAAAGAGGGGCTTATACCTGCTCAGAAGAGCCAAAGGACTGCAGACTCTCTTCCGATTATTATAATCGCAGGGCAGCCATCTGGCCTTTAACTTCCCAAGAAAGAAGTAAACAAAGAAACCTTTGACCCAGTAGCAAGGCTTCAAGGACAGGGAGAGGTCAGATTCTGCTGATTGTATGAGAGCTTTTGCTGGTGCTTGTCCTGGCCCAGACTGTGCTGAATTGTGTGGGTCCTATTAGCTAGTTAACATCAGCATTACAGAGTACCAATATTCAGCTTT
Source organism: Rhynchomys soricoides (assembly GCA_019843965.1). Classification (NCBI taxonomy): domain Eukaryota; kingdom Metazoa; phylum Chordata; class Mammalia; order Rodentia; family Muridae; genus Rhynchomys; species Rhynchomys soricoides. The sequence goes on along the minus strand of JADRCH010000209.1, from coordinate 2,042,001 downwards.
GGCATCCGTGAGATGGGTAAACTGAGGCAGGTAGGCGCTGGGGGTCAGTGCTTAGAGCTGATGGAGGTTGGTCCAGATACTGATGGGTGCCACTGCCTACAGCAGCCAGTGGTTAGAGAAAGTTCTCAGCAGACTTTTCTCTGAGGGAACAAAGCTCAATTTACTGGGGCTGGCACTCCCTGTGGCCAGCAAAATACTCTGAACTCTTTTAACTCCTTGGGGCTGGCAAGAAAGAAAGGAAAAAGAGAAAAATGCATGCACCCACATACACACTAAGTAAATGAAGCAAAAAGCAGATTCCACTAACTTCATACATATTAAGATATACATACATGCAAACAGACAGACAGACAGACATATACATATTCACACAGAATGGATGGAGCAAAACTCCAGCAAGCAGGCTCCAAGCATTTCATGCATATACATATGCACACATACACATATGCACATATACACACATACTTGGTGGGTGAATGGAACATTGTTTCAACACACTCTCATACAAGCTTTACATATTATACACATAGTTGATGAATGGAAGGAACAATGTTCTAACACATTCTCTCTCTCTCTCTCTCTCTCTCTCTCTCTCTCTCTCACACACACACACACACACACACACACACACACAGTTGATTGGTGGAAGGAACAATGTTCCAAACCCCACACTTTATTTTTTCTTCCATAGCTTATGTGTCCCAGCATAATCTTTCAAGCCGTATAAAATCACTCTTAAGAGTTTTCATACAAGTCTTAGATTGAGAGGGATGTGAGGGCAGGAGGCAGAGCAGAACTCCAGAGCAGCATAAAGTCCTCAGGACACATGGTCCTTGGGGCCACGCCTTAACGGGGTCACATCCATCATGGTTGTACTAACCGGTGGGCTGAATTCCATGGTTTCTAAAGCCATTTGTCCTTCCTCCTGCATGGCTCCCGGCAACAGAGCATATGGTGTGCATCCTAAGCTTCTAAATTAGGTCCTTTAGCCTCAAACAAACCTCAGGCACCACAGCCCAGAAGAAGGAAGACTACAGTAAAGGTGAACAGTGCACTAAGCCCAAAGGCTGTTCAGGCAGCACCTACAGCCTTACATTCTGAGAAAGCTTGGGGAAAGCAAGCCATTCAGCTTCCCAAGAACGTCACAGATGTGTTTGGCACATGGAAAGTTCCAGCATTGGTAATGCCTACGTGTGTGTGTTCAGCATGGGGGGCGAGGGGAGACAGTTACATGTTCTTGGACATCTGGGACAGATGTTGACGAGTGTTATTCCACACACTGTAGAAACAGTGCCTAGTATCAGTGCCCATCAGAAGCCTGCTGTGTTTGATGGACAGGCTTGCTGCTGAAGCTATACTGGATGTTCCCCAGTGCCCAGGAACACCTAGCAAGCTTACGGTAAGCACTGGGCTCCTGAATTCATGGAAGAGGTAAGAAGTAAGAAAACTCAACCACAGAAGGCAAGGAGAACCACTTCTAACCTCGGCAGCCACTACTTGTCTACGAAATGCCTGAGGGAACACTCTTACGCCAAGCCTGACCTTTTTTGAGTGAATTCTGATTTATTTTAAAACCAAAAGGCCAAGTTAAATTTTAAATGTGTCTTTTGCATCAAATCAGGTAGTTTGAATCATCCAAACCCATTTCCCCAAACTATTCTCAATATTAATTAATTAATAGGCCTCTTTGGCTTCCGTCTTTGCAAAGGTCCGATCAGCCCTGATTGTCCAGGGAAAGAGCTATGAACCCCATTAATATAGCCCACACCTCATGCCTCTCAAATCCACACTGATGTCCTTCTATCCGTGAGCCTACACACACCCAAATCACAAACACTCAAGCAGACCACAGCACTGACGAAGACAGGGTTAAAGGCCTAACCCTGCTTCCCTCCACAGTGCAGTGTGGAAAAGTGCTGGTCTGGCAGAGCCCTGTGGCTTTAGCAATCAGGCAGGGAAGGCTAATTAGTCCGTCTGAGATCCACAGGGAAAATGCTGACAGACTCAGTAAGCAGCAAGTGTCTCTTCCCACAGGGAAGCTGGAACTGCACACGGCAGAGGGGGAGCAGTTCAGGGGCAGGAGAAGGGCAAACAGGTGCCTTCCAAAGAGCCTGAACTGCGTGACCTCCTTGTTCTCCATTCCAGAGACACATTTAGCACAGCATTAAAGGACAATTGCCAAGCACTAAGGAGGAAGAGAAGGAAGAGGAGGAGGAAGAGGAGGAGGAAGAAGAGGAGGAGGAAGAAGAGGAGGAAGAGGAAGAGGAGGAGGAAGAGGAGGAGGAGGAAGAGGAGGAGGAGGAAGAGGAGGAGGAAGAGGAAGAGGAGGAAGAGGAGGAGGAGGAAGAGGAGGAGGAGGAGGAAGAGGAGGAGGAAGAGGAGGAAGAGGAAGAGGAGGAGGAGGAAGAGGAAGAGGAGGAGGAAAAAGAGGAAGAGGAGGAGGAAAAAGAGGAGGAGGAGAAGAAAGGGGAGAAGGAAGGGGAGGGGAAGGAAGGGGGAGAAAAAGGAGGGGTGGAGAGAAAGCCTTAATAACTTGTTCAAGTTTATCTAGATCATCACCAACAGGAAGTGTAATCCAACTTTATTCAGGAAAACAGGAGGCAAGGGAGTTGGGCTGTAACCATTTACATGAACCAGAAATCTCAAAGGAAAGGAAGTAAACATGTCAAAGGGATGTCTGTATTTTCATGTTCCTGGGCATTTCAGTAACCAAGACATAGGATCAGCCAAAACACTCATCAAGGATGCACATACAGAGAAACAGTGGTAGGTGTGCACAGCAGGATGTAGGAAAGAGGAAATTCCTGTAAGCACGTGTGAACCTGGAGGACCTGGAGGACGGGAAGCTAAAGGTGAGCTAAAACAGGCACAGAGGGAGCACATGATCTCACTTATTTTTACAATAAAATAAATACGTGTGTGGAAACTGAGTAGAATGTTGGGGGCTGGGAGCTGGGGAAGAGGGGAGAAGTTTGGGAATGAGATGGTAATCTAACAGGAGAAGTAAGCTCGGGAGACCTGGATTATAGGTTTATGACTACTATAGTTAATATTATATGCAGTTTTTGGAACCCCTGGGGCAGACATTAAGTATGAACACACACACACACACACACACACACACACGAGATAAACATCTTGGTTAACTTAATTTAGCCATTCAGCAACGTAAGAATACATACAAATATATATAATTCAAGAAACTTTAAAACAAAATCCCCATTCAACCTAGAAGGGAGACACTGTAGCCCCTCAATTGTTTCCGAAGCTTTACTGGGAAGGCTGAGCGTCCCTTGGCAGGTAGACGAAGGTGGACGGAAGTCACTACCAAGAAAAGAGTCCTCAATAGGCCTGAAAAGGATTGCGTCACTGCCCAAAAAATATCCCAAGAACCAGTTGGGTGTGAGCTAACTCCACCAAGAGAGCATAAGAAAATGCTAAGAGCCGTAGCTTGGAGAGCAGGTGGAGGAGACTCCGGGTTATGCGGCAGATAAAACGTTCCTTAATGTTTCATTTCGTGTGATGCACCTTCATTTTGATATGTTGTGACTCAGGACATCACAGAAGCACACCAGGTGTGAAAATCTGATTTAGATTTAATAAATACATTCGCACACTCTCTGGACCTTGGTGGGAACATTAAATTATAGTGGCTTCCAAGTGTTTCTGAAGATTAAAATACATAAGGCTCAGTGCGTTTTTTATTTCATTCACGTATCTTTATCTCACTGATTTCTTAGCATATCTTACAAATTGAAAGATGTACGGAAGGCAGTGAAAGGCAGGGCCAGAGGCTGTGCAGTGAAGAGAAGCTCCCACTGAGGCTCGGGAGTAGTAATGAGCTTGTTGGAACTCTGGCTTTTTCCTGGACCAACAAGCCTACAAAACGGGGTGGAGGGTAGCCACTCTGAAGAGACGCAGATGGCCTGTAATGTGAACATTCACCTGTTGGACAAGTGGTTGTTTGCCGATGACTGTTGCAAGTACTAGGGAGACTCTAGTGATCAGAACAGCCATGCGTAACTCTGAGCAGAACCACCCAACTGATACAGCAACTGAGTCTCTGGTTGTAGCAATAGTTGCCTCAGTAACAGGAGCCGAGGTCTAATTACTGAATGCTTGACTTTGTCTGTTCAAGCCTTGTGTACCCTCCTAGGCAGAATTTAAGAGTGATTAGCCATCCTCATGGGCGTTATGATGATTAAATATCCAAATAATATGTATACTGTAAATATATAACTATAATATATAAACTATACATATATAAAATAAATAAAAATGAGAAACAGCCTTATAATAATGGCATGGGTTGAGAGTGCAGCCTTAAAATAAATCATCCTTCAAATTGGGAAGGATATGAGATGAAGACTTAGCACTGAGTAGGGTGGTGTAAGCCTGTAATCCTAGTGCTTGGCAGGCTGAGGCAGGAGGATGGAGAGTTTGAAGCCTGAGCTACCCAACAAGACTGTCTCAAAATAAATAAGTAGGCACTTAGTAGAATACCTGGAATATCTAAGCACTCCACAAATAAATATTAGCTTTTCTTAAGAGCAAGGACAGAACAGACCACCCACTGAATGGCACCACACAGAATGTGGATGTGTTCTCTTCTTCCTCCCTTTCCTGTGCCCACTTGGGTGACATAGAACTGGGGTGGGGAGGGGGCTTTTGCGTTTCCTCTGATTTTTGTAGCAGTTGTATTTGGAAATGCTGAGTGGCGTGTGCATCTGCTTTCTGTTGAGCTGATTTGCCCGGATACTGTAAGTCAAATGCATGGTTTGGCTAAATAATGTCGCTTGATTCCTTCTCCCCCCCCCCCCCCCGCCCCAACGCAGATCATGGCCTTGATTTCTTTCTTGGGTAAGGCCATGAAGTAGCTCACTCTAGTGACAAAAGGAAACAAATAAAGGGACAGACAGAGGAGTGAAGGGAAGTAATTCAGATCTGTGTGCTATTGCCGAACAAATGGGACTGACCCCACCAAAGTGCACGTTGAGGAAAAACCAACTCCCGAAGGGGCAAGAAGAATGTTGCTCATCACAGCGCCCACTGTCTCCCCCTCCCCTCTGTGCTCCCCTACTCCTGGCCTTCGGGAGGAAGGGGGCTGTTCTCACAAAGGAGCCAGCGGAGGATGGAGGGCACCAGATGTCTTAATTGCCTCGTTGGGTTTCTTGATGCTGCTCTCAGCTTAATTAGCCAACCAGGTGTGTTGCCTCACACCTGGATGGGATTCAGGAGGCTGATTACACCGGCCCAGGGCCCCAAGGACGCCTTATATTCCTTTGGCCTCCAGCTCTGTCCTGGTGCAGGAACCTGCTGCCAGCTTGCAGGCTTATCCTAGGACTTGATATAGCTTGAGTCCCAGGAGGGTTGAAGGCTGGGAGCTGAAGGAAAGCTCTTCTTCCGTCTGCTATGGCCCTCTATAGGGGAAGAGAAGGACTGTAGTGGAGAGAGCTTGAAGGCGTGAATGGATTTATTAAATGCCCCAGTCCGCTAATGACTCAGAACATAAATGACGGTCCCTATGCGCTTCTACACTCTAAACCAATGTCCACAAACCCCAAACTTCTCAATTCACTGATCAAGAAAAACATCTAAGCCATCCTTAAAAAAGGAAAACAGCTATCCTGACTTCAGTATAACCCTTTCTAATACATTCCATTTTAAGTCTAAATAAATCAAAATTTAAATAATCTAACAGCCTAAATAAGTAAAATGTCATCTAAATATTTAAATCCAAATAAATCAAGTGCATTCTACCTGTTTAATAAATCTGCACTTTTAAGTAAATTTCTATTTCCCAATCACAAAAAGAGGTGCATATATTTAAAATATCAGGGGCTGGAGAGATGGCTCAGCCACTAAGAACTGTACGACTCTTGCAGAGGACCTCAGTTTGGTTCTCAGCACCATACTGGCACTTCACAACCACCTATAACTCCAACTCCAGAGAGCTGAACACCTGCTTCTGACCTCTGCAGGCACCTGCCACTCGTACACATGCCCCAAACAGGCTTGCTCATGCATACATGTAATTAGAAATAAAGTCTTTAAAATCAGTGCAACTGTTAGAGAGCCAAAGAATGTAGCCAGTCTTCCTGTCTGCTAGTGGGTTTGTGGAGCTTCCAAATATCACAGCTTGAATCCCTCAGCCTGGCTGGTCAGAGAGAAAAGGAGCCACCCTGGGAGCTTATCAAATGTCAACCACATTCACAGGGATCTGAGTCCACAAAACTGCACCTCTGCATGCGTCAGAGATGAGCAACAGCTGGCATCCTAGGTACACTTTCAAATGACAGAGAACTCTTGTTATCCAAACCTCAAAACGCCATTGATGTGTATTGGTGGCAATTATTCTAAATATTTTATAATTTTCACTGTCTTCTTAAGAGCATTTAAAAGCAGCTGAATATTTCTTTGCCAAACAAGGATCATCAAACTTTGATTTAGCTACCATGCTGAACTGTCATGGTAGTACCACATCCCAGTCTTCTGGGATGTACTGGGATCTTTGCCTCTATGCTAAGCACTTCTGGGCTTCTGCAACTTCTCTACCCACCATTCATAGCTGTGTGCCTTTCCTCCAGTGACCATCTCCTTCATACTGTCAGTGCATTCCTGGTGGCACACTAACTGGCTGAGCTGAGGACTGTGTGACTCACCCATCAGGTAGAGCATCATTTTAGTTGCTGGTACTGAGTGTCACTTACTGAAAGCCATCTAGAGCTCAGATCCAGGTACGATTTCCTAAACACTTTGTACATGATGTCTTATCTGTTACAATTGCCTTCCCAAATCGATGATGGTCTCTTCATTTTAGTTTTAGAAATCCAGCTTTGGAATATTGAAAAACATGCCTGAGACCACACAGGAAGTACAGTGACTGAATCTAACCTACTAAGCCCCTCTCATTTCGTTAAATCAAGTACATTGCTCCCCAAATCTGTCTAATAATAATGATGGACTGGATGCTTATTCACTTCTTTTGTTCATGCATTCACTCCTAGGAGATGGAGTGCTTCTTCTTCTCATATTTTTCACAGTGGACAATGAGGTACTTTCAGCCCTGACTTCTGAAATACGAATTACAATCATGAAAGACACGGTTTTTACCTTCAAGACTTTTGGCATCCTACATAGGGAAACAAAGTCAAGCGCACAGAATTGGCACCAAGCTGTGTTAGTTCGGGCAGTTTGCTGTGACAAAGTGTCACCAACTGTGTAGTTTATGGAACAGGAATTTACCAGCTGAGAGTCTGAGATCAGGGAGAAGAAGGATTCCATTTATTCTGAAGCCAGTCAAAGGTGGATGCTCTTAGCTTTTGATGGTTTGCTGTCAATCATTGCTGTCTTTTTCCTTTTTAGGTGAATCACCAGAAATTAATTTTCCCTTCAGATACATGTCGTCTCTCTCTCTCTCTCTCTCTCTCTCTCTCTCTCTCTCTCTCTCTGTCTTTGCCAATATTTCCCTTTTAATAAAGATGAAGTCATAACGAATTTGGACTCACCCTAAATGGTTTCATCTGAACTTGAATGAGGTCACATTTACAAGTCCCAGATGTTTAGACACTACAATATTCTTTTAGGGACAAAATGTAATGTCTAAAACTTCGGGAGATAGTAAACAAGCAACTGAAAGTGTCAGAGCCGTAAGCATCCAGAGCTGTGGGATGCTGTGTCTCTCATCGCTTATAAACTCCACAGTCTCAGACACAAAGCAGACCCCTGACAGATGTTTAATGGACACATAATAATAGGGAAAATTACAAATCCCTGGAGCACAAAGAAAGCCAAGTAGAAGAAATGAGCTGCATGGTGGATTGGGCCTGGGAATATTGGAATTGATCTTCACTATGATCTCAAAACATACACATGAGCTAGCCTTAACCATCACTCCCAGTGTCAGCAATATCCTTTGAATCCTCTCTCTTTGGGCAGAGCCAGCCACAGGACAGCCACTCCCTGATGGCTTCCTGGCCTAAGGCTATCAATGTCACTTAATACTAATTCAGTGTTGTAATTTTACCAAAACACAAATTGCTTTGGTAAAATTTGGTATGTCATATGAATGATATGACATACCTAGCCCACATAAATATTTATAAACCCTCCCACTCATAAACAATAACAGTAATTAATCCTAGAATCTTAACAAGGCTGACTCTTTTCTCAGTATTTTACATGCTAGGATTAAATTTGCTCCTGAGAGCATTGTTTTAGAAGTAGAGGATATGACTGTTTCCATCAACGATAGAAATGAGGCACATGGAAATGAAATGCTGTAGCATCTCAGCTGCCAATGAATAGCAGAAATGGGACTGACACAGTCCAGCTCTGGAGACCGAGTTCTTCACCCTGGCGCTAAGAGCCTGGTGGATGAGCTCACCAGGAAGCAAAAATGCATGAGTGTGTTTTAGATTTGGAGACAGGAATATTAATGGCCTGTTGTCAGCCCATCATCCCTGTGCGTAAGTTCAGCATCAAACTGTCCTAACAGACTGTCAGAGGGAGGAAGCATGACTTCTGCTCTGGAGAGGTTTACAGTTGAATTAAAGTGGCTGCCATTTTGCCATGTGCTTAGCCACACCCTAAAGGAGAACTTCTCCCTCCCATCACAGGGATCTTGGGTCAAAGAGGACAAACTTGACCTCCATCTGCATCAGGTTTATCTTGAACCATCTTAACTGTTCCTGGAGCATCCAGCAGGACCTCAAGCTTCAGGTCTTGTCTCTTGATGGCGCCCTCCTCCACCAGGGATCTGGGTCTCCAGCAGCAATTCCCTGCAGAGATATGTCCTCTCCAAGCCACCAGAATGGTGGGCAGAAGCCCTAGGCATTAGATTTTCCAGGACCAATTTGGGTAACATATTCACCCACACACACACACACTCATCATGTTGCACCTCCCAAGGCACAGAAGCACAGCATGATGATCTTTCTAGGGAAAGTCCTATAATACTGGATTTCTATAAAAGGCTACTGTGTAGTTGGTTTGGCTTTGGTTTTTCAAAATGTGATTTTTATGTGTATCTCTGGCTGTTCTGCAACTCACTCTGCAGATCAGGCTGGTCTCAAACTCAGAGATCTGCCTGCTTCTGCCTCCTGGGTTCTGGGATTTAAAGTGTGTCCCACTGCTGACTGGATGCACTTTTTACCTTGGAAACACACTGAGAATTTTCAGATTCACAGTCATCGATAATATTCCGCATGCGAGACAGGTGAGGAGATCTTGGCCAATGTCTCAAGGAGGCCTACCACCTCTGGATGCTTCCTCATCTATAAATACCTTTGTCTGAGCAGCAGGACTCATTTGCAAAACCTAAATTCCCAGCACAGGCCTGGTCTGTGACAAATGCTGGGTTGTCAGAGCTCTTTGCTCAAATTCCTTCTCCCTCAGAACTTTCTAGAAACCTCAATGTTCTGACCAACATGGTTGATCGTAACGACAAACCAATTAGTGAGCCCCAACTTGTAAATCTATATCTCAATGGTCTCCTTACAATGTCTCTGGGCTCATTGATTTGCACAAAGAACATAATTAGCTCAGAAGCAGAATGATTTCTTTTTTAAATCCCAATCCTGGTTGAATTTTAAAATTACTCAGAGTGTTTAAAAATTACATGGATGCTCAACCCTCACTTTGGAGAGTCTTCCTCATTATGATGAGACAGGATCACTATTATTTTTCCACACAAAATGAAGAGGTTATCCCTTCCCACCTCCTTTCCTGCCCATCCAAACTGTCTCTCTTCTATCAATAAGCACTTCCAATAAAGCCTCTTTTTGTCCTTGGTGGGCCACCATACACTGCCAGCTCCTCAGATGATCAATTTGCCCATTGTTTGAAGACTAAAGTTGATCCTGACTGTGAGAGCTGGGCTCAAGCAACACAGTCAACTGCCCAGGGTGTCTTGCAAAAGGAGGTCCCTGTTTGTCATCACTGCTGTCATGAAGGAATGAGGACAGCCTGGAGTCCAACATAAGAGCTAACCACTTCGGATTAAAGACCTCGCTCTGACTTCTCAGCCCTTCTAAAGTATTATTATTTAGTCCCTGCTACCACTTAGCCTCGGTTCCAACAAAAAGCAGATTGAAATTTGAAATTTTTAATCTTTCTGAAGATTTTCAACAATTCAGAACAGAGACATTTGAGCCCAAGCACAAAAAAAAGAAAATCCTAAAGATATTCAAGTTTTATTTGAGGAATAAAATTTGGCATGTTTTTTTCCTGAGTAACTTCAGCCTTTCTACACATTCTTACCTAATCTTAATTCACTGTGGTAAAATAATAGCATGCCCCAAACATTTTGGACATAGCAGCCAGTCTGCTGTGCTTTCATCAGGAAGAATATGAGCTCCTGCCACCCATCTAACCCTGTGCCAGGGCAATAAAAATTCTAAAAGGCATTGGGGAGCTAAATATGTCACAGGCTCCCCATCTTGTCTGGAAGGAAGAGATGAGGGATAAGAGTGGGGCTGGCCTGGAACCACAAGAAGAGGCAAAAATAAAGGAGCTCGCTTTGGTTCCATACCCAGTGCCAGCTTTCTAACCGCCCAGAGGGAGCCTAGAGCTGTCTCTTCCCTGAGAGCTGGGAAGGAGAATACAGCCATAGCTGAATGGGTCGCCCCCTTCGCCAAGCCAATAAACTTGTGGTTCGTGGGAAAGCTTTCCTTCTGCAGGGTCAGCTAACCATAGTGAGTATGCAAACAGAAAAACAACTCTTTGATCCAGAAGAACACCTTTTGAAAGTTTTACTGTATGTATGCGGGTGTATGGTATGTGTGTCTGTGTGTGTGCATGTATGTGTACACAAGCATGTGCGTGCATGCACAAGCACGTGTACATGTCACTTGCTATTTACTGCATCTCCATAAACAAGCTACTTCTTGAGTCTTAATTTCTTTTTATTTTCTTTGACAGATGCACCTTTTTATTTATTTTAAAACTTTGGTTTTCTGATAGACAAATGAAATTGAGATGTGACACTTCTATTTTTGTTATCTATTTAGGTTGTCTTCTTCACAGTAGGAGAGGCCTTGCAGATGAACCTTTAGGTCTTCATCCACAAGAGAAGGGTAATAGTGCTATTTATGTCATGGTTGATGTTGTATGTTATATGGTCACCACTATATGCATAGTACCTGGCATATAGGGAATTCTCAATATGTAAAATACGCTTTTTTAGTTAAGTTGGCTTTTCGTCTTTCCTCCAAGAGTCTAAGACATCAAGAGGAAGAGAGGCCAATGGAGAAGAAGATAGTCCTGACCCTACTGTCATGGAGAAACAGGTGGTGAGAGCCCTGATTTTAAAAAGCCATTGAAAAGGTGTCTAGCCTAAGGAGGACCTCACACACTTTCACAAACGATCCTACCGTGTCCAGATGCTGCAGCAAAGATTCTGCTCTACAAGTGGCTGACCGAACTTTCCATGATTAACAGGCGCCTCTAGCCCAGTAGTTCTCAATCTCTGGGGGAACAACCCTTTCATAAGCTTGCCTAAGACCATCCTTAAAATGCAGACATTTACATTACAATTCATAACAATAGCAAAAATTACAGTTATGAAGTAGCAACAACAATAATTTTATGGTTGGGGGGTCAGCACCCATGAGCAACTGTGTTAAAGAGTTCCAGCGTGAGGAAGGTTGAGAACCACTGTACTAGACCTTGAATTGCCAATCAGTTGCTCGGCTGCTTAAGTTACTCCACAAACACTGGTGTGTCAGGAAAAGAAGACACAGAGAATAAAAAGAAACTTCAGGCATTAAAGACCACTTGTCCTCCAAGCCCATCACTGCTGTGGAGAATTAGACAGTTCTTCTACGTACATTGTGGGCTCCATGGAGCTGGGTGTTCGTCTGCCTGCTCTGTATTATAAGGTATGGCTCCTTCTCCCTGTACCACCAAGGGGGAGGGCAAGGTGCCACGTCTGGCCCACAGAAAAGCCTGTGTCCACTGGGTAGATGCTGGTATTCTTGGCTCCAAATCTAAAACATGTTATGGCCATCCAACCAAGCTGCTAGTGCTGAGGTAAAAGCGAGCAACACTGTGGGACCCACAGTCCCCAGGGAGGTGACATCCTGGATTCAAAATCCTAGAGCGTATTTCCAAGAAAAAGCAAAGGTGAAAGAACTTGCTAGTGACCAGGATTAAGTACACGTTGTTGAGTTTATGTACATAAAAGCAATTTTAAATTTCCCTTTAACCTGTGTCCACTGAGCATTGTTTTGAAGGAAATGGATGATTTGGGTGGATGTCAGGAGGAGTCTTGATCTTAAAATGTTGGTCCCTCTTGGTTCTTGGAGGTGGAACAGTACAGAAAGTTTAGCGAGTGTTAAATCCGGCCTGTGTGATGAAACGGAAAATTCATCTACTTTGCAGAAATTTTGTAGAGAAAGGTGACAAAGGGGGAAGAAATGGGGCGCATGCCAAAGCAGACAGCAGCAACTCTCAGCCCTGGACGCTGCCATCACAGCATCCGGGCCAGTTCAGGTGTCAGAGGCCGAGGCTACGCCGCCCCCATTAGAACTCCTGTCACACAGGAATCCACATGGCATCAACTTGGCACTTCCTGTCTCAACGGAATAAATGTTTAACTATCAAATTTTCTATTTTAAAATGCCCAAATTTCCTCCCATCTGGAAAGGTCTTCTGAGTGACAGAGGGCTGGCCCCAGTGGAGGCTGCCTCTTCTCACGCCGGGATGGGAGTAGCCCTGATTGATTCCCTTGCCTCCAACTCCACCATTGCCCGCTATTGGACCCTGGCTTGCTCCCCTGATCTGTCCTCCTTGCCCAGCCTGTGACACCTGGGCTGGAGTTAAATATTCAGATACTTTGCCACCTGGATCCCAACCCTCCACCAGACCTTGATTCCTAAAAAGACAACCAGCATGGATTTGAAAGCTCCCACAAGGTCCCAAGGAATCCTTACAGCGATGCCAGAAGAAGAGGCCCGGACAGTTCTGCACACTGAGCTTTCTTCCTTCACAGATAGAAAAACAGCTCTGGGGTGGGAGTCCACCATTGGAGTATGCCAAGCCACCATCACCTGTGTACCTGACTAGATCTTAATCTCTCCTGATGGCTAGAAGTAAGGAAGGGAAGGACTCATAGACTGGTGCCAGCTGGCTGTAAGTTGGAGTCAGGCTGCGGTTCAGTTGGGCCTGCATGACAGGAATCCCAACCACGACTCTGAGCTGACCATGCCTTGGTTTTCCATCCCAGACAGACCAGCAGATTCTGTTTTCTGAAGGAGATGAGCTAGAAATACTTGTTCCAGCTGCCAGGATGTTTACAACCTAAAGATACATAGTAACTAGGTGTCAACGAAAGTGGAGTCAATGCTGAGGCCAGGAAAGCAGTAAAATCTTAAGAGAGAGAGTGAAGTAAAACAGGAAGGATAGGGAAGATAAAGGTGGAGAGGCACAGGGGTCAGAGGAGCCTTCCTAAGGAGCTGTATAACTCTAGACTTTAAAAGAAATAAATTAAATCCTGAGAGGCTAAAGATGCAGATAAAGGATCGTCAGCTCCTGCGGCCAGGCCACTTACACAGATGCTTTCCAAGCTCCTGAAAACATTCCCAGCTTGGCTTCCCCCTGCCTTCCCTAAGAGTGACAGCTACCTCTGCTCTTGCTGGCCCTTACCCTCTGTCTTTCTCCCTCAAGCCAGCCCTAGTTGATGCCAAATGAACCCTAGGTTCTATGAATGCTTGAGGTAGAATGCATCTCGTGTAAAAGGTTCCAGGGGGATAATCTTGTTTTCATTTCACCAAGCAAGGGGGATGAATGACCTAGAATGTGTAAGAATAGCAGATTATCAGGGCAGTTCCAATAGGTGAGCAGATGGGATAGTAAGAGAGCCAGAGAGGGGGTGTGGAGAGAGAGAGAGAGAGAGAGAGAGAGAGAGATGTTTTTGATGCATCTCTCTCAAACTCTGGTAGGTGACCTGACACCCCATGTTGCATTAACTTTTCCTGGGGAGGCATCAACAAACTTCTACTCAACTAAACAGAAGACTAACTCCAGATCAAAGAAACAATACCACCAGGGCTATCCTTAGCAAACCAATGAGTTTGTTGGGCTCACTAATAGATCAGGAATGAGGGGTTACTTACAGGCACTAGGTGACCCCAGTGTGACTGCATCACCAGAAAGTTCTACTCCATCATGGGCAACTTCCCACAATGCACAGAGGGGGTCCCTCTTCAGTTATCTTCCATTATGACCTACACTAATCAGCTCTAAGACCATGAGGTTACATGCAGCTTGGACAGAATTATATATACCTGGCAAGCATGTAGCTGGAATCACATGCTTCTGTGATGGGACAGGTCTGATCTTGCGATCCAACTGTGGGTGGCCATAATTTCCATCTGATTAAGATGACAGTGGCTGTCATAGTCAGAGGACAGCATTCTACAAGGAAGGGTGAGGGCAAATGAGTGCCCACTGCTACAACCTATCCACACACATCTGTAAACAGCCCAGCATGGCATGATGTCTGTCCCTTATATTTACATGGACAGCCCCCAATGAGGCCTCCTTCTGGTACTAGCTGGCCTATGGGTGACATCTGGAGACACCCAGTAAGTTCTTTCCAGGACTACTATATATCCCTTGGTCATTAAGACAATCAGCTAGTGCTCCATTCACCCAGAGTTTTCAATGTTCCCCCTCTAACTTGAGTTCTGGAACTTGCTTTGGGAGGGTCAAATGTGAACGAATAGTTCTTCTCTGATAGTTAAAGACTTTTTTCCTTTGTCTCCAGCAATACGTTTACACTTGACCCCTATGTTATAGTCTCCATACAAGGTATCACCATGAAAAGCTCATGTGGCTTGGTCTCCAGATCATGCTGTTAATCGGAGAGGATGCAATCATGAAAGTTTTCTTTCTACCAGTGGACTAGACCCTTGGTAGATTCATAATTTGATGACTTACTGGGAGAGAAGTGGTATAGACTTAGTAGGTAAGGCCTGGGTTGAGGGAATGAGTCACTGGGAATAGGCTTGAAGCACATCTTGTCTCTGGCCCTTCCTACATTTCCCTGTGTTTCCAGGGTACTGTGAGATGAGCAACTTTGCCTCCCATGATCCTTCTGTCACAATGACCATGTCCCAGAAAGAATGGAGCCAGCAAACCATGAACAGACACCTTTGAATTCTCCAACTAAAGTGGATCCTTCCTCACAAGTTTCTCAAAAGCATCTGTCATGGCAATGAAGAGCTGACTGATACACACTTCCTGGTCCTACATTCTCCTACAGCCAGGGCTACCTGGAATCCATGAATCTCATTCCATCAGGGGAAATCTCATCTGATGAAAATCTTTTAGTGAATTCCCATTTTTGGAATAATAAAATGAGGGCAGAAATTAGTGGTATACTGCATTCTTAGAGCCTCGGGCTTGATTCCCAGACCCATGAAATAAATAATGAATAAATAAAATATCCTACAAAGGTGACTTTGTGTTGTGGCATCTACACCACGACAGTGTTGGGAAGAGGTCCTCAGCCTTGTACCCACCCTGCCTCAGGTTCTCTTTGTTGTTCTATCTAACCCTGACCTCCAAGTCTAGACTCATATGCAGCTTAGGCCGCTAAATGTAGCACTAGATTGTGGTTTTCCCTGGAACATTCTTTGGTTTCATGGATAGTAGTAATGTCTAATAATTAACAAAGCTCAGACATGGGCTTGTATGATTCTTTTTTTTTCCTGTCCAACCCTCCTCATTTAATCCCTGACCTTAGCCCAGGGTTTGGACTCTTAGAGCCAGGCTCTGAGATGACCATTGTACCACCTTTGTAGAGAGATTAAGAGGAAGAATTCATTAGTGTGAGCACAGCCCTGGATTTATTAGATATGTAATGCCTGAAGGTGGCACACGCCTTTAATCCCAGCACTCGGGAGGCAGAGGCAGGTGGATTTCTGAGTTCGAGGCCAGCCTGGTCTACAGAGTGAGTTCCAGGACAGCCAGGGCTATACAGAGGAACCTTGTCTCAGAAAAACAACAACAACAAAAAAAGTTTTCAGGGTGGTGAGGGCAGCCTCTATCCCCGACTGACATTCATATACTGGAAGTTGACCTCTCCCAGTTCCCTCACATGCCATCACCGTCTTCTTGACTAGGGTCATCAAAGCACTGCAGTTTGCTGTCTCCCAATTCCAAAGCTTACCAGACACAGCTTCTGCGCTTAGCCCACCAAGTGGTGTTAATGGGGCTCTGGAGACTGACAACTGGGTGCTGTCTTTCTTTGTCTGCTCATGGACACTCCGTGCCTAACATGCTCCCAGTGTGTGGTGCATCCCCAATAAACTTACGCTGGCCCATTGACTCCTTTATGCAGGTACTGATCTAGCACATGGAAATCGAACTGTGAGGTAAAAAGAAGTGATAGGCTTTGTTCCAGAAGGCTAACCTTCTAGCTTTAAGTGACAGCATGCTGGGTGAAGGGGGGAGCACCAGGTGCAGTAAGAGTGTACAGGGACCGTGCCCAGCCTTGGGGAGCTGGTGAAAGCTGCCCAGAGACAGGGGGAATGATTACCCCTTAGACACGAAGGGTGAGGAGTGCTGTGCAATGGTGGAGAAGATGCTGCAGGTGGATAGAACAGCATGTGCAAAGACTCAACAGCAGGTTACAGTTGGATAGCCAAGGGACCAAATGATTGGAGGCAGCAGGATATTTGGAGGTAATGAAGTAGGTTCGCAGAGGACTTTGTAAGAGAGGTTAGGCTCTATGTGGGGCCTAAGAAGCCACACTAAGTCACTGGACTCTGTCTTTGACATCATCTATTCTATAGCCCAGTTCAGGGAACAGACATGAATGTGGTAATAACTGAAAAGTAAGTGTGCCCCCTAAAGGACCATGGACTATCCAGTCAGGCCTGTCAGGCCCTTCTGTGTTGAGGTAAGTGTCCTCTGTCCACTTTGTCCAGCATGTTTTAGCCATGTGGGACTGGTGGACCAAGGTAACTGAAGAAACCAGATGTTTTATTTTATTGAATACTCATCAACTTAAGTTCCGATGGAAACAGTCAGTAGCTAACCACTAGGCTATCCAGAAAGGATGAACTCAGTTCTGGTAGCATAGAAAGGAAGCCTGTCTCTGGTACAGTGACAGGGAGCATGTTCCTAGAGGAAAGGGACACAGGTTAAGACCTCAAGCACAAAAGTGGTAGATCTGTTGGTTAGTCTACCTCAATATCTCTCATTCGCAGCACAAAGAAATACATAAGATGTGGGTGCTAGCCCCAGGTCACTGTCGGGCTATGTGGGACTGTAAAAGGTAGTTTGGTCCTCAGTTGAGTTAAGGCTCAAAGTCTCGGAAACCCTGAAGGGACAGTAGGTGTTTCACCTGTTCCTGGGCACCAAGCCCCTGTCACTAGCCACAGCCCCACATATGTTTGTGGTCATCAGTCATGTAAGGGCAATGCCCCTCCACATGTAAATAATGTGACCTCTGGTCTCATAGGCTCAAGACAGATCTCCATTTTAATGAGGTACCTAAAGGCCTGGGTGGCTTAGCCAATAAGCTTTCCTTCCCAGACACTCCTCCCTGCAAAAGGTATTTAACCTCAGGCCCACCAGTGTGGTTTTACTCATCCACTTTCCGCCATGACAATAAATGCCTTAAAACCATGGCCTGCCTCTTTTCATTGAGATCCACCATGGGGAGCCATGGAGACCTTCGCCTACAGAGCCACTGTTTAATCTCTCATAGAAGGCCTCTCTGTGCTCCCAGCCACATCGGCCACCAAGCCCAAGCCCAAGCCAGCCATCATCAAGCCAAGAACTCTCCCCTCAGGACTAGCCAGAGCTCCCCCTTCCTCCAGGCTAGATCCAGCCCAAGGGCCCCCCATTCTCAACTCTTCTGCAGCATTCAGTGGCACCTAGATGTCCAAGAGCCTGAGAACCAGATGGCCTGGCCTCCTTGCAGGACCTCCTGAGGACCCCTGAGCCAGCTCTGGCTGTCCCACACCTCAGACTGTGCTTCCCTATCCCCGGAGTCGGAGTGGTGTCCCAGAGCTTCCCTGTAGTTCAACACCCACCCAGCTATGGCATGAGGTAAGCGTAGTCACTTCCCCCATTCCTGCCTTCCTTAGCAGCTGAGTCCTGTGGTGGAGCAGACAGGAGACCCCATAACCCTACAGGGCTATGCAAGTCCCTGGTTTGCTATGAACCCAACTTCCTCATTTGTAAGATGGGAATAACCATTTATGTGACTCACAAGACTGATAAAAATTATAATTTAGTTTTTGGTCATTCTTCCTTTACATTCGTGAACATGTATGTGTGCACATACATGTGCCTATGTATATGTGTGTGTGCATGTATGTGTACATGTGTATATGTGTATGTATATATATATGTGTGTGTGTGTGTGTGTGTGTGTGTGTGTCTGGGTGTGTGCGCACATTTGTGTGTGCATGCATGTGTGTGTGTGTAAAATTTCCAGCATGCCCTAGACACTCCTGCATGCCGCTCTGTAGTCTGTTCTTCCCGTGGCTGTGTAGCATGAACCCTTCCCCAAGTTATTATCGTTTTTCTACAGCATGGTTCTCAATCGCTGCAAAGTGTTCTGTAAGATGCTGTCATTTTACCTTCAGAGCCCATTACTTCCTTCATTAGCAGGTTGAGATTGAGTTGAGGGAAGTCCCTACCTGCTTTCTCCCTGGCACTGTGCCTGAAGATGCTGGCAGATCATTCAGGTCCCAAAGGGTCAGGCTCCTGGAATCCATTGCCTGGAAACCCCAGAGCAAACCAAATTATTCCCGATGAAGAAGCATTGGGGGGGGGGTGCCAATGCCAGAGGAAGTAGCATGGGGCTGGGAGTTTATTGGCATGAGCCCTGGGATTAAGCTTTAGCAGTCTCTCACCACAAACTGCACACCAGCAAGACATACCCAGTCAGTGTATATTGAACTGCTCAAGGGGGGATGGTCCAGGTCCCCCAACCAAGCCACTGGAATGCCAGCTCTGAGGGGCAAGTGCTCCCTCTCTTTATCACTGGTAAGCTCTTCTGGGCTTTAATATTTTCTAAGTTCAGCTAGACCAGGGCCCTCAGAGCAGCACTCCTGCTGAATTGGTTTTCAGACGGTGCCACTTTAAACGTGATTCGAGAAAAATTACCCGAGCCTCCACTCCATCTGTCTCTGGAAATAGTCTTTGTGCTCAGATCATTTGCCGGCGACACTCCATCTCCACAATTACCTTGGCTATTTTATCTTTATCTGTCTGGAACATGAAGGGGGAAACAGCAGATAGTGCTGTTGTTTAAGTGACTTGTTCAGCTTGAATACTTTCACACCCCAGAGCATGGAATCTGCCCGATGCTACACCAGCCTTCGGGGGGGGGGGGGGGGGATGGATCAGGCCCCAGTGCTGTCTTGGGACTTTAAGCATAATAAAGAGAAGCTGCCAGCAAAATGGCTTAATCCTAATGAGTCTACATCCCTCGGGAATGTGGAATGGGATGGAATTCCTGGCCATAATTAGATATGCCTCTTCACAGGTCTTCCTGACCCTCGGATGGCCCAGCAGCATGGGGGACAATTTTACCTGCCCTCAGGCACTGTGTGGCCTCTCTGGACTTGGAATTGTGCAGGCTGGGGAAGTGCCATGTGCTGGAGAGTTCAGGAGAGTTCAAGGATCACACAGCCAAGATGTTAACCTGCCTGACCTCTCTGAAAATGGACCCTCTACACACGATCTTTAGCAACCGCAGATTTGGGAAGAAAGAGGGATGCTCTCCTGCTGCCCACAGGGAGATGAAATATCAAAAGATAATGAACAACGCCAGGCAGTGCATGTCACATTAGTAATAACTAGCGTTTATGGAGCCCTTACTCTGTGTAAGGCATTCTGCTAAGCACTCCATCACATTTTCTTATTTACTCCTCATAACGATGCTATCAGGAGCCATGTTTCTCAGATGAGGACGCTGAGCTGTAGAGGAAGATTAAACAACTTATCCCACACCACACAGGCTGCAGTTGCAGCCACAGCTCCATGCTTTGCAAAGGACACCGCTGTAAGGGAGCCCAGCCCTGCCTTCCCATAAAGCTGATTGATCTCTTTGGGCATCCCAAGTGCCACGTGTAGAATCCAAAGAGAAGAATGCAGACAGTTCCAGTGTGTAGAGAATCCAGCTCCCATACATTCCTGCACATGAGAATACATCAAGTCTGAGGTGTAATCATCTATCTATCTTTCTATCTATCCATCTATCTATCCATCTATCTATCTATCTATCTATCTATGTCTCTCTCTGTGTGTATATGTGTGTGTGTCTCTGTGTGTGTGTGTCTCTCTGTCTCCCTTTGTGTCTCTCTGTGTGTCTGTCTCTGTGTCTCTGTGTATCTCTCTCTGTGTCTGTTGTCTCTCTGTCTTCCTCTGTGTCTGTCTTTCTGTCTGTCTGTCTGTCTCTCTCACACACACACACACACACACACACACACACACACACACACACACATACCTTCTCCTTTCTTCTCCTTCTCAGTTCAAATACATTTTTAGTTTGCTTTCTAAACCTGTACTAAAGACCATGACCCTTAAGTAACATGGGAGGAATGGGTTTATTTGGTTTACAGGTTACAGTCCATCACCAGGGGATGCCATGGCAAGAACTCAAAGCAAGAACTGAAGCAGAGATCATGGAAGGATGCTTCTTACAGGCTTTCTCAGCCATCTTTCTTACATACCATGGAGAACCACTTGCCCAGAGGTGAGGACACTGGCTTTGGGCTGCATCCGTCTACTTGGCTACAGGCCAATCTGATGGGAGCATTTTCTTAATTGAAGTTTCCTCATCTCAGAAGACTCTAGCTTGTGTCAGGTTAATAACAAAATAAAGCAAACACACAATCAGGACATGAACCAACAAGCCATACAAATTCAAGACGAGGATGGGAGAACAAAGAGCACACAGTGGAGTAAGACATGTCACCTTGATCCTCAGATGGGAGAGAAGGGATTGAACACTAAACCAGGAAATAAAACATTAGGGCTGACTTGGAATAGGAGCCCCAAGGCTGATAGGCAGGAGAACTGAGGAGGGGGGTGAGGGTCTGGAAGCTGCCTCAGGGTGGTACAGAACTGAGCCAAAGAAGGGAGAGATGCAAACACAGGATATATTGATAAGTCTGTGCCATAGGGTGATTGGGACTCCATGGTACTGCAAACTCTGGGAGACTACAGATTACACATGGGAACTATCTCCCTGGGGCTTGGGCTGGGGTAAGTAGCCATCATTCCTTTTCCATTGGCAGCTAAGCCTTAATGGATGTACTGTGTCTGCCAACATTTCAGCTTTGCTACCTGTTCATGGTAAGCAAAATCTTTCCACAGCCAGGGGAACCCCACCTGTGGGCAAGTTGTCCCCAAGTTGCCTGCAGACAGAGTTCTGGTTGTGCCTGGGATCTGAAAATGCAAAAGACAGAAAAAACAGTCCCTGGATGGCAGGGAATCGGGGGATGAAGGGGGGTGACAACACATTAAAGCCTCAAAGCTACAAGCTGGACAGCCAGTGAGTTCACAGGTGCACCTGGGTGATGACCTCACGGCCCAAAGATAGGCAGGGCTGCGGATTTAAAGGCAAGTTCTTTAGACTCTGTCCCTCACTGACATGACTACCAACAGAGCTGGACACTGAGCTGAGGACAGGACCCCAGAGAATGGCAGAGTCCCTGCGGAGTCAGTCCCTTGTCTGCACACTGCCTCCTAGCTTCTCACCCCACTACACACAATGCCCCTGCACTTTGCCCCTGGCAGAGGGTACGGTGTTTGCTGAGATGGTACCTTCTACCCTCCCTGCCCACTCGAAGTCTGACCCTGTGATTATGGCCCCAGAGCCATTACTCTGAAAATCATTGCAGCAAGCCAGGGTTCAAGGTGGTGAGGCCAAGCAGAGGCTCTGAGGCAGACACATGCAATCTCACATTCAAGAAAGCTCCAACTTTCAAATGGAAGTCTGGAAGTGCTATTTCAATTTTCTCTCCCCCATTCTTCTTCAGCCTCAGACTAAGGAGGGAATAAACCCTCTTTGATTTGTAGACTGACTTCCTTAAAGAGACAGCTCTTTCTTTCCTGAATTTATTTTTTCCTTTTGCTTGGTCCAGACACCAAGGACCCCAAATGGGATTTTGGTATCTTGGTCGGAACACTAGAATGACAAGAGTGACTACAGAGGTAGTGGACGACCCATCCATCTTTCTTACTCATCCAAAAGTCAAATAAGTCCTTGGAGGGCTTTATTTTTTTCCCTAGAATTTCAGGCTCCCTGAGGGCTAATTTCTCTGAAAGCTGCATTAAACTAACAGTGCCATAAAAGGCCCATTGTGAGATGTAATTGGTTTGCTGGACTTTCCTACAAAAATAATAAAATGACTGCCAAAGGCAGTTTCCAAAGGTCAATTATCTTTGTGTTGCTTGAGTTGAGTGGAGGTCAGTCCCAAAATTCCATTTTATAGGCACATTCATCAAAATGGGCCCCTGCCTCTCCCATCTGACCCCATCAGAAATGAGGGGATTCAAAGGCTCCACCCTTGTGGCAATCACCAAAAGGGTACTCTGGGTTCCTCCTTTCCTAGGAAGAGCTGATTCTGTCCACAAAATGCAGAACTAGAAGCTGGAAATTTGAGGGAAAAAAGCTAGAGAAGTGAGAGGGTAGATCAGGCAGGGGGCCAGGAGGTGCTGGGTGAGAAGGGCTTGGTAAGCAAGCAGACTGGGACTCCTGGTTGCACTTCTGCAAACCAGCTTGAACTTACTACTGAATGTCACGAGTGGATCCAAAGGTTCAAGCAAGGCCAACAGTTGGTTCTCTCTTCATCTCTGTCTCTGTACCTCTCCTCTTAGATCAGCTCTCAGCCACACCGAGAAGGCACCAAACTGCCCTTGGGACAACATTCCCCACTGAGCTATCTCTTCTGTTGTTTATGTAATAACTTTAGTGGAGAAATGAGGATTCTGATCGGCCCTGTCTGAATCACTTATCTACCTACGAATCAATCCTGGTATTCAAAAGAGATACAAGAATATAATCCCTAGGGGATGTTCCACATGACCACTCCTGCTTCAGGGAGACTTGGAGACAGGGAAGGTACAGTACAGCCCATTTGACAGTTCCCTGGTGTTGTGTTTATGTATGGAGGAAGGGGGTGCCTCTGCGGGCCCATGCTGAGGCATCCCTTCCCCCTGAGGGACCAGCTACAAGACGGTATAGTATAGAGTTTATTCAAGGCATGGGGAGGGGAATTAAGAGGGAGAGGGGGGGGGGATAGAGGAGTAGAGGCTGATCATGAGCACATGGAGAGAGAGGGGGAAGGAAATGGGGATAGAGGAGGGCAGGGACCAGAGGACAGAGCGGGAGCAAGAAGGCAAGAGCAAGGGAGAGAGGAGGGGCACCAGCCCCTTTTATAGTGAGTCAGGCACACCTGGCTGTTGCCAGGTAACTGTGGGGCGGAGCTTAGACAGAATGCTAACACCTGGGCCATACTGACTAAGAGGAAAGAGGATCTTGCAAAGCAAGATGCTAGCAGACAAATCCCTGCCCCCCCGTTCAAAAGCTATCTAACTCAAATGGACCAGGCCAGCTTGTGGGGAGTCCTGAAAAATCCTCTTTCCCATTCATTCATTCATTCACCCTCCCACCCATCTATTTATCTAGCAAGAGTTGGTTTAAAGGGAGAAAGTGTTTCCGTTTCTTGCCACTATTCTGAGAAACAGTTGCTCTTACAGGGTCACCTGCTTCAACTGCACAAGTCTCAATAAAGATACATAGAAAATTGTGGTACAAAACAGTCTCTAAGGGGTTTCTTTGGCTTCTTTTTTGGACTTAGTGTGACTTCCCAAGTCAAATTACAAAAAAAAACTAGTGACTTATCCAGATTATTTTTTTTAATAATAATGGTGCCCAGCTATGCAAGCCTATACATTCTTTTTTTTTTTTTTTGTAATTATCAATAGTCTTTATTTTTCAAAAGAGTATTCATATATTGATTTCTAAGGGCTTTACAAATGTTAATATCGTGTTAAATCTGTAATAATAATCTTGTTAATTCTTGGAGAATTTCACACAATGTATTTCTCCCATATTCACCCCACTTCCCCTCCAACTTTTGTTTTCCTAATCTCTGTCTGTCTGTCTGTCTGTCTGTCTAAATAACCCACCATGTCCAGTTCATGCTGCCCTTATACTCTTGGATGTGAGACTGTCCACAGGAGCATGGCTGACCCACCAGGGGCCACGCCCTTAAAGAGAACTGACTCTTCCTCCTCCAGAAGACATCCACTGTCTGTAGCTCTTCAAGCAGGGGTAGCAGCTCTTGAGCCCCAGCCCCTTGCTAGAATATTGCCTGGCTTGACCCTATGCAAGGCTTGTTCAGGCACCACAGCTGGTGGCTCTGCATACTTTTTAATATGTGAAAATGGTAGACATAGACCATATAATTTTAGACATACACGACTGTATAATGAGCTTCCATGAACAGTTGTTTTCTTGTGGCCCCTACTCCTACGCCCTATTTTCTGAGTCTCAGATATAATAAGGTCTTGATTATAAATCCACTCACAAAGTGCTAGTCCAACAACCAACCTGTCCTTGGCCCAACATGTCGCCAACATCATAAGACCTGAAGGATAAGACTGTTTGCCTGCTTTCAATAGTCCTGCTGTGACTGCCCCATTTACAGCCGGTCCACAGCGCAATGACTCATTAGCAGCTAAATAAAAGCCAGTGTGTTTGCTGACATCCACATGAGGGGGTGGTCTCTTGATGTAATCAGCAACTGTTCACACTGAACGTGAAAGGGATTCACCTTCCCTAGGCGCATGAACAAAAAATGCTCCAGCTGGTACAAGGAATACATAAGATTCATTTTCTGAGATGGAAATAAAAGCAGAAATGACCAGACCTTTGAAATAGTCTAAACTTAGATCTTCATGTTTTGAATAGAATCAAAGGACCTTGGTATAACACTGTTCTTTTTTATGAAGTCTTTTGTCACACAGGTATGGTGGTTCACCAGTATGTCATCCAGTAAACATCTATACCCAGTCAGTCACCCTTAAATGGTAGAACTGCTGGACAGATAAAGAATAAAATCATGCAAGGTCATGTTTGGCTTTTTAGATGTAGCACTGAAACGACCGAAAGTCACACTAAGTACATACTCAAACATGCAGTAAATCCGATATGCTTCCCAGAGAAAAGGGCTATCACTCAGAAATAAACTAACACTGATCACTCAGCCCCTAAGATTTATACATGTTATTTCAGTTAGTCCCTTTTCAGCAACCTTGAAATGAGGGACATCAATAGACAGGACCAGCAACGGAAAGAAACAGAATTTAACCTCCACTAGATCCCATATTCCCTACAGGACACTTATGCATCCTGGTGAGGCTGAAGCTGTGCAGAGCACACATGGTCATGTGACACCCATCCCATGCATTCATGTGTCCTGCATATTCTAGGAGTCCAAATGCAGCCAGAGGAGAAAGGTACCAAGTAAGAAGACTGAGATAAAAACATCAATTAGAACTGATTCTGAATAACAGAAATCAGTTTAACTTGAAAAGTCTTGGAGCATCCACGCTGGACAGTAGGCTCTGGACCAGCCTTGCCCATCTCTGGCTGAAATACAGCCTTTCCAGAGGGAATTTCTTATTGCCACAGGAGCATAATTCTAAGCATAAAACTAAACGCTGCCTGGGAAATAAACAGTGTAGAGATAAATCCCATAAGGGAATAGTAAAAGTGTCTCTGCAGAGATAACAGCAGCACACAGCAGCGTTCCCAGAAAGGCAGCCATGAATGTAAATCTCTGTCTGCTTTGAACAAGGGGTCCCCGGTGACAAACTCAGTCTCCAGCCACTAGGGAAGTTACATACAGGCCAGGGCACCTGTAGTCTACTGCGGCTTTTTCATGGGATGCTGGCCAAATGCGGTTCTTAGGGTGCAGCCTGGGGAAAGTACAAATCTTTCTTTAGAGGTTTACAGAAGGAAAAAAATAATAAAAAAGACTGGCTTATAGAAAGCTGGCTTTGTTGTTCTTTACAATAACAAGAGGATTTGGATGTACACTTGGGTTTATGAAGTGTAAATCCTGCTTAAATCTATAGATGTTAAGAAGACATGTGACAGTTCTTTAGAGGAGAAAACAGCTCCCGAGTCAAATTGCACTGAGCAATGTTCTTTGTTGTTGCAAGATATTGATAAATCTCCAGGTCTTCGACAAGGGGAGTCGAGAATAGGAAACTCATTTCAAATCATACCTCAGGTAGGCGTCTGAGCAGAAATAAGATGAAAAGTCATTAATTTTTTTTCCTATTAAGCTACCACCAAGTACAAGTGGAGTGGCTCTCTCCTCTTCTTATTTCAACCTGAGATCTGTTAAGGACACGAGCCAAGACTCCTGTTCCAAATCCTCAGAGAACTGCACAAAATTGTTCTTTTCCTTTTGCTTTAACAGAAACCGCAAAGTGTGAACAAAGCTGTCACTTAACATGGTAATTAACACAGAGACACTGATGAGTGGCTACACTATCTCTTTCTTGTCTCAAACATCACTGAAGCCAGGGAAGTTAATGTCTCTATTGACCGTTCCTCACTAGAATATAAACACATGTGATGGACAGTTCCGTTCTACCTATCAGGACTCAGCAACACAATATCCAAAATTAATTTCTAAATTATCTTCCAAATTTTCTTGGACAAAGAGGGGTTGCCAAGGTAAAATGTTTTCCTTAGGAATTCGTACATTCTGTAAGCAGAAAGAGCCTTTTTTGCCAAACCAGCCAACTTTCTGTAACACGGCACAAAGTTAACACCAGAGACCATCAAAAGGTGACTGTGCTCATATGCATTGCTGTGATGAAGACACCATGAAGAACAAAGCAAGTTGGGGAGGAAAGGATTTATTTGGTTTATATTTCTACATCATAGTCCAACACTAACGAAAGTCAGGACAGAAACTAAAACAGGACAGCCTGGAGGCAGGAGTTGGTGCAGAGGCCAGGGAGGGGTGGCTTATTGACTTGTTTATCATGGTTTGCTCAACCTGCTTTCTTATAGAACCCAGGACCACCAACTCAGAGTGGCTCCACCCACAATGAGCTTGACCCTCCCCCATCAACCATTAATTGGAAATGCCCTACAGGATTGCCTACAAGCTGATCTCATGGAGGCATTTTCTCAATAGATGGCCCCTCCTCTCAGATGACTTGAACTTGTATCACCTTGACATAAAAATCTTCAGCAGTACAATGATGATGCTCTGACTCAGGTCCCTGGATAGCCAACTAGAGAGTTCATCATCATAGTCATCGTCATCATCCTCATCCAGTATCAGCTTAGACAACACACCATAACAAAAATATTGAGATACATCTTCAGATGATATGCTGCCATTTCCTTAGACAAGACCTGGCTTTCCTTTTTAGCTCAAGAGAGCCAAGACCATTTGACCAGCAAATGGTACCATAAAGGTGATCTAATGGTCAGTAGTGAGCATGATACCCACATGTCCCTCTCTCCTTTTTTTAAAAACTTAAAACAGAATCCAAGCTGTTTAACTTCCGGCTGCTTGAGCTGTCCCCTGCCCCCCACACCTCTAAATGCTGCTTACCACCTCCTGGAGCTCATATACGTCAGTTCCCTGTAAATTTTGCTGCCCACATATTTGTTGTTAATGTGGACTTCTCCATATAATTCCTTATTAGATACAATTACTTCTTTATGAGTAGAATTATCATGCTATCAAGTTTATTAATTCTTTGGGAAAAATGTAGTCATGTAATAGCAGAGTTGAAATTCCTTCTTCCAACCTCTCTGCTCTGAGCTTTCTTTAATGTCCCAATCTTGCCTCTGATAGGCCTTGATTCACAGTGCTCTCTCTTCACTCATACACTTTGAGTAGAAAGAAGTCAGCAACTTAAATCTCTGATATGGGATCTCCTTATAGGATTTCTACAGAAGAGGAAATCTCCCCTCGTGAGGTAGTAGACCTAGGGAATAACGGATTTCGTACCTTTCAGCAAGTGTGGGTTCAGACCACAAAAGCCCCAAACCACACCAAGTCAGCTACAAGGGACTGAGGGGAACCAAAGAGCAGCTCATCTATACAAACCAGCACTGAGCCTAGGCCACGTGACTATAACCAGCGACTAAACAAATGCTAACCTAACCTCACCAGATCTTTCAAACTCTCAAGAAAACCAACCAATCTAGGTCGTATGTGAAATTTCTGTTTTTCAAAGTTGACAATCAGAACAGAAAATGATTTTAAACATCATGTTGGCCAAACAAAATACATCTGCCAACCAAATCCAAGCCACAGACCGTGATCTGGACTCTAACATCTGTGGTGATCAAGTCAATTGCAAAAGTGAACATCTTGGGTAGTCTCTTTTTAAATTTTTATTGTCCTACCCATGGGCCAGAAAGGATGATTCAGAGTCTTATTGAGAACATTTTTATTTGCCTGGAGGTTTTCTTTTCTACAGCATGGCAGGCAAATTTATCTGTCATGCAAGGTTGTCTGTAAAAATATTAGCTACATGGCAGTAAGCCAATATCATTAGCATATGTCTGTGTGTGGCCTTAGAAACATCATTTAACCCTCTCTGGGTCTCAGTTTCCCCAAATGAAACAGGACTACAGAAAGTTCTTTGGAAGAACTTATTACTACTTGTTTCTGGGTTGGTAGTATGCCGGAATTGATGATGTGTTTCCAAAGACCAAGCCAGGGAAAGGAGTAAAAGTTTTTGTAATGGAGAGATCTAAACATTATTAGCTAAAGCAAATGACAAAGGTGAATGTGACCAATAAAGTCATATGGCTACCACATGCCCCTAAAATGATCACCTTAGAAGGGTATTTTGATCCTATGGTTATCAAAACAAAAAGCCACTAAACTATAATTCTAACCAATTCATGAGATACTGTCTTAATTAGGGTTTTTATTGCTGCTGTGAAACACCATGACCAAAAGCAAGTTGGGGAGGAAAAGGTTTATTTGACTTACACTTCCACATTGTCATCCATCACTGAAGAAGGTCAGGAAAGGAACTCAGGTAGGGCAGGAACCAGGAAGCAGGAGCTGAGACAGAGGCCATGGAGGGGAACTGCTTACTGGCTTTCTCACCTGCTTTCTTACAGAACCTAGGACCCCTATCCCAGGGTCTGCACCGCCTACAAGAGCTTGGCCCTCCCCATCAATAACTAATTAAGAAAATGTCCCACAGCCAGATCTTCTGAAGGCATTTTCTCAATCAAGATTCTCTCTTTTAGGTAACTCTAGCTTGTGTCAAGTTGACATAGAACTAGCCAGCACAGACAGCACGTAACATATTCAGGGACATTCTACAGACTATACTTTTGAGGTGAAAGCAGCCCCTTGGGTCAAATGTTGAGAGACTCATAAGATTAAGGCGAACGAGTCTCTGCTGGACACAAACGTTTCTAGAACTAGATCGGAGACCAAAACTAGAATAGAGAAAGTTGAAGAACAGGTGGGACCAAGAAGAGATCACGGACTCAAGGATTTCTGGAAGAAACTGGAGTATGAGCTGAGAGGAATCGAAAGCCAGGAAAATGAATGAGCTTTGAAGAATCCTGCCAATAAATGTCCACAGGCTGGTGAGAAGGCTCCTGGAGAGAGGGGCTAGTGACTGAGAAGTACCAAAACCAGCCACAGCAGCAAATTCTCAAAGAATACAAGGAGACGGGATCCAGAGTACAAGATGAGCTACCAGCCTTTGGTGGGTGGAGGGTCCTGCCTTACTTCTTCATGGGAGAGAAAGCCCCACTGTGTGATTCATGTTGGCTGGGAGGAAGAGTATGGTTTTGGCATCCTCAGTCAAGAACAAAGCAAGTCATGAGGTAAAACTAGGAAGGTGAGGGGTGAGGAAAGGTGGAGGAAGAAGGAAGTCTTGCTAGTCCATCATAGCAGAGACAGACTTAAGGGAGTTCAGCATTTACATGGGAACAGTAGCAACTATGGTCCAGCCAGGAGGGTGAGGAAGAAAAAAGATGAATAGTGACTAGATTGTAGTGTTCGTGCTTTGAAGGGCCAGATGATGCTGGAAAACTTCGGCACTGGTTATGCTAAAACATTTTCTAGATAAGTGCCTCTCAACCTTCCTAATGACAAGACCCTTTAACACAGTTAGTTCCTCATGTTATGGTGACTCCCAACTGTAAAATTATTTTTTGCTGCTACTTAATATGTGTAATTTTGCTACTGATTTGAATCATAATGTAAACATTTTTGGAGATAGAGGTATGCCAAAGGGGTTTCGACTTAAAGGTTGAGAGCCACTGATCTAGGAGATTAGGCGCCCACTATCAGAGAGCAGAGTATTTAAAGTCAGGATGTTATGATGGGTGGGATTTCTAGACGCTGATGTAGATGGGTAAGAGGAAGTCATTGGGATGGAGAAACCTATGGGCATTGTGTGAGCCATCCACAGAGCGCTGAACACAGCAGAGGCATTAGGAGAAGTAAGTAGAGTTTTCTAAGTCAACCTGCAAGACCTTGGGAGACCAGCAGATAAACAGGCAAGTGCAATTCAAAGGATTGTTGGGTCTGGATGGATGGTTCAACTTTAAATATGCTGATAGTTTCCCAAAGAAAAGAAAAGAGAGGCCGGGCAGTGGTGGCACACGCCTTTAATCCTAGCACTTGGGAAACAGAGACAGTCGGATTTCTGAGTTTGAGGTCAGCCTGGTCTACAGAGTGAGTTCCAGGACAGCCAGGGCTACACAGAGAAACCCTGTCTCAAAAAACCAGAAAGAAAAAAGAAAAGTAAAAAGAGATGTACCTCAACAGTAAGGCTCTTATTTGACATGCCTGAAGCCTTGGGTTCATTCTTTAGTACTAAAACAAAATGTATTAGGCCAGGTACAGTGGTCATCCGTGGGACCAAGGAGCTGTAATAACAGGGAGCTGGCCAGGAGCAAGAGAGGAGTCAAGGCATGTCTGAATCTGGTATTCTCATTCTAAGATCAGGAGTAGGACACACACACACACACACACACACACACCGACCTGCCCTAGGCCTTAGTGTCCCAGCTCAAGTAGCCCTTGGCCCCATCAGAGGAGCCCAAGGA
Organism: Rhynchomys soricoides; assembly: GCA_019843965.1. Classification (NCBI taxonomy): domain Eukaryota; kingdom Metazoa; phylum Chordata; class Mammalia; order Rodentia; family Muridae; genus Rhynchomys; species Rhynchomys soricoides. The sequence goes on along the minus strand of JADRCH010000209.1, from coordinate 2,010,890 downwards.
GCCCAGTAGCCAGGTTAAACTTCCTCTTCCCTTATAAGGTCATGGAACTCCACCTTATGCAAATGAGACACCCCCAGAACCCTGGCCCCAGCCAATAAAGCAAACTCACTCCATAGCCCCTACTTTCCCCACCCACAAAGGTTTAAATAGCCTTCCCTCTCCCATTAAATTAGCTGTCTCACTGAAGCTGCCTCCTGGGAGTCTGTTTGAGTAGTGCTCACCTTCTGCCTAAGGTCTTTTCACTATTCCTGCCCCACTCCCTTCCCATCTCAGGATCCACCTGTTGTGACTGTAAGCCAATCACACCACTATGGGCCAGGAAGCAGATCCTGAATGATGGTAACCACATCTGTCATGGCAGCCTTCTAGAGGCTGAGGCAGGAGGATCGCCATTGATTCAAAGAAAGCCTGGGTACAGAGTACAGAGATCAAGAAGGAATGAGAGCAGTGTTTTTTCAGAGCAAAGATGGCAGCTACCCTATATCCTTAGCCTGAAAAGTATGATGTGTGTACTATTTAACAAGACTAACACTGCCAGTCAAGAGGGTTAAAATGAAACCCAACTTCAATTAGTACAAGGAAGTGAGGCAACCTATGTTCAGAGCAGAAATTGAGGCTATGAGGAGGCAGGCTGATCACAGGCAAGAAGTCCAAGATGACAGCAGAAAGAAGAGGAGAGGAGAAGATTGGCAAGACCATTTCAGTTGCTGACCTGACTAAGTTACATAGGGTACAGTGAGATATCAGAGGCTCAGCAATCCATGTTTTTCTCTGAAAAACCAAGCACAATGACCTTGGAGGTTAGGAGTCTGTAAATGGGAGCTTCTCTCAGAAGACATCGAATGTGGAACTCCAGCCTGGCTGAGCATCGCTGGTTGGGGCTTTCAAAGGATACTGATGTACACACCGCATCCAGGCCAATGAAATTATCAAGAAAGACTTAGATGTCAATATTATGGAAAACTTCCCCAGGTGACTTGCAAGTGCAGCTAGGTTTGAGATGATGAAATCTCCCAAAGATGCTGGAGTGTGGCTGGTCATCCAGGTTGCCAAAGCCTAGCATGCTGGAGTTACTTAGAGTTACTGCTCACAGTTACCCTTAGGAAATCCCCTGGCATCATTACAGCAGGGAAGAGGAAAGCAGCTGCCTCTGTTTAAGCTGTAGATGCTAACAGTGTTATTTTGGAACCAGAAGAAAGAGTTCCTGGCACTCTGTCTCAAATGAAGTATAAAAAAGACCAATCACTAATGTGAGAGAGACTGAACTGACACAATATACTTTAATAGGCACTCAACCTTTTAATGCCTATTTAAGAAGCATAATAGAAGGCCTCATCGTAATCCAGTGGCAATTCTTGACCCTGTATCTATCCGGATAACAGGGAAAGGGTTTCTATGATGCTTACTACCCACTCACCTGAACATTCAAAAGAGCTTTTCAAATTGTCAAACTACCAACTAGGAGCAAGATGATTTTTTGATATTAACAAAATTTTCTTGTACATTTTTTTATGCACAAAGCACCATGCAAACTTCAAATACAGCACCCCATAATTCTGGGAGTTCTGTGAGATAGGTACTGGCTATAATTATGGTCCTCACTTTGCAAATTAGAATCTGAGGGCTGGGAAAGCTAACTTGCCCTGACTTAGATTGAGTAGCTATAATTGGAAGAGTACAAAGTCAAATTAAGAAATGATTCTTTTAGAGGCGAGTGGTGGCATATGTCTGTAATCACAGCACTTGGTGACTGGAAGACATGAAGTTTGAGGCCAGCCTGGGCTACATGGGGAGAACATAGGGAGAAGGAATGAGGGACAGAGAGGAAAGAAGAGAAGAGGAGGAGAGAAGAGGAGAGGAGAGAGGAAGGGATGGGAGGGGAGAGGAGAAGAAGGGAGGGGAGGGGAGAAAAGGGGAGGGGAAGTTCTCATATTCATTGAAACACTATTTCCAATGAATCAACAGAAATCTACCTGGATAAACAGGTGAAACGTACAGTAAGATAGGGTATATATGCGAGATACTCTTAGGTCTTTAAAAGGAGAAAATTCCTACTCTGTGACCACATGGAGGAACCTGGGTATTTCACACTAATTCCTATAAGCTAGACACAGAAAGACAGATACAAAACAAACAAACAAACAAACAAAGACCTTACTTATACGCAAAACCTAAGAGTTTGACCTCTAGGAAATTGAGAGGAGATTGGTGGTTTAACAAGGGCTGTGGGGGGCAGGGAGAGAAAGGGGGAGATGCTGATCACAGGGTACAAACAAAGTCTCAGCTAGGGCAAAAAAAATTGTTTAACATCTATTGCACAGCAGAGTGACCACCAACAAGAATTTGTATTTCAATTTTTTTAATGAAAAAGGTTTTAAAATGAACCTCTGCTCTAAAACCTCATACTATGCATAAATTAACTCTAAATCCATAAATATAAACACAAAAGTCAAAAGTATAACAACTTCTAAAGCAAAATACAGAAGAAATAACTTCATTACCATCATGGAGAAGGCAGAAATGACTTAAGTCAGGACAATGGAGGTAAAAGCCACAAAGGAAAAATGAGGGTGCATGGGACTCCACTAACATGTGACTGTTCTGTTCCTCAAAAGGCACTGTTGAGAAAATGAACAGGTGAGCCACAAACTTCGTGGGAAAAAAAACAAGCAAACAAACAAACAAAACCAAACCAAAACCCAAAAAACAACAGCAGCAACAAAATATGGTTCTGCATAGACTCGACAAAGCTTGTGCATCAGCCTGCACCAGGAATCTTCACAACCTAATAAGAAGATAAAATGGGCTTAATGTTTGAAGGCTTAGAATGAGCAAAATGACAATAACAGATGCTCAATGCTATTAGTCATTGGGAAATAATCCACATAGAGACATCACTGTTTATAAGATAGAATGGCTTTAAAGCATTGACAGTGCACAGTATCAACAAAGATGTGGAGCAACCAGAGTCCAAACACATTGTTTTTAGGATGGTAAGTCAATACAATCCAGGGAACATTCTGACAGTGTATCATCAAGTAAAATACATGCTTTTGTACAGATCCAGCAATTCTATTCCTTAGTACTTCTTCCAAGAGAAATGGCAACGTCTAGCCACATGATGACTCATACATGAGTCTTTGTAGCAATGTTATTCATATAAGCTAAAATCTAGAAGTTAACTTCAGCTCCATCAACAACTTAAGCAAATTGCATTATTTCTATATCATAGAATATCACCATGCAATGAGAGTGAGTCAATTTGGTATGAAGAACCATAAACAACCACATGACTGATCTCAAATGTACTGCCCTGTATTTTACAGGCTCAAGTCCAAAAGAATGTACTGTGTGTGCTTCCTTCTTAGGATATTGTAGAAAAGATAAAACCAATCTAAAAGGATAAAGAAAATCCTCTTCTGGCCTCTGTGGGCACCAGGTGTGCAAGAGGCACACAGACCAATGCCATGCAGTTTTTATCACTACAACTCTGTAGTACAGCTTGAGATTAGGGAGGCTGATTCCCCCAGAAGTCCTTTTATTGTTGAGAAGTTTTTGCTATCCTGGGTTTTTTGTTATGCCATATGAATTTCAGAATTGCTCTTTCTAAGTCTATAAAGAATTGAGTTGGAATTTTGATGGGGATTGCATTGAATCTGTAGATTGCTTTCGGCAGGATGGCCATTTTAACTATGTTAATCCTGCCAATCCATGAGCATGGGAGATCGTTCCATCTTCTGAGGTCTTCTTCGATTTCTTTCTTCAGAGACTTGAAGTTCTTGACATACAGATCTTTCACTTGTTTGGTTAGAGACACACCAAGATACTTTCTATTGTTTGTGACTATTGTGAAGGGCATCATTTCCCTAATTTCTTTCTCAGCCTGTTTATCCTTCGAGTGTAGGAAGGCTACTGATTTGCTTGAGTTAATTTTGTATCCAGCCACTTTGCTGAAGTTGTTTATCAGCTGTAGCAGATCTCAAGCGGAGTGTTTCCGGTCACTTAAGTATAACATCATATCATCTGCAACTAGTGATATTTTGTTTTCTTTCTTTCCAATTTGTATCCCTTTGACCTCCTTTTGTTGTCTAATTGCTCTAGCTAGAACTTCAAGTACTATATTGAATAGATTGGGAGAGAGAGGGCAGTCTTGCCTAGTCCCTGATTTTAGTGGAATTGCTTTAAGTTTCTCCATTTAGTTAAATGTTGGCCACCGGTTTGCTGTATATTGCTTTTACTATGTTTAGGTATGCTCCTTGAATTCCTGATCTTTACAAGATTTTATCATGAAGGGATGTTGAATTTCATCAAATGCTTTTTCAGCATCTAAGGAAATGACCATGTGGTTTTTTTCTTAAGAGTTTGTTTATGTAGTGGATTACTTTGATGGTTTTCTGGGTATTGAACCATCCCTGCATCCCTGGGATGAAGGCTACTTGATCATGGTGAATGATCATTTTGATGTGTTCTTGGATTCAGTTTGCGAGAATTTTATTGAGTATTTTTGCATCAATATTCATAAGGGAAATTGGTCTGAAATTTACTTTTATTGCTGGGTCTTTGTGAGGTTTTGGTATCAGTGTAACTGTGGCCTCATAGAATGAATTGGGTAGTGTTCTTTCTGTTTCTATTTTGTGGAATAGATTGAAGAGTATTGGTATTAGGTCTTGCAGGTAGATCAATGGAATAGAATTGAAGACCCAGAAATGAACCCACACACTTAAGATCACATGATCTTTGACAAAGGAGCTAAAACCATCCAGTGGACAAAAGACAGCATCTTCAACAAATGGTGCTGGTTCAACTGGCGGTCTACATGTAGAAAATTACGAATTGATCCTTTCCTATCTCCCTGTACAAAGCTCAAGTCCAAGTGGATCAAGGACCTCCACATAAAACCAGATACACTGAATCTAATAGAAGAGTAAGTGGGGAAAAGTCTCAAACACAAGGGCACAGGGGGAAAGTTCCTGAACAGAACACCAATGGCTTGTGCTCTAAGGTCAAGAATAGACAGATGGGACCTCATAAAATTACAAAGCTTCTGTAAGGCAAAGGACACTGTCAATAGGACAAAACGGCAACCTACAGATTGGGAAAAGATCTTTACCAATCCTACATCTGATAGAGGGCTAATATCCAATATATACAAAGAACTCAAGAAGCTAGACTCCAGAGATCCAAATAACCCTATCAAAAAATGGGGAAGTGAGCTAAACAGAGAATTCTCAACTGAGGAAACTCGAATGGCTGAGGAGCACCTAAAGAAATGTTCAACATCCTTAGTCATCAGGGAACTGCAAATCAAAACAACCCTGAGATTCCACCTCACACCAGTCAGAATGGTTAAGATCAAAAACTCAGGTGACAGCAGATGCTGGCGAGGATGTAGAGAAAGAGGAATACTCCTCCATTGCTGGTGGGAATGCAAGCTGATACAACCTCTCTGGAAATCAGTTTGGCAGACCCTCTGAAAAATGAACATAATACTACCTGAGGACTCAGCTATTCCACTCCTGGGCATATACCCAGAAGATGCTCCAACTTGTAATAAAGACACATGCTCCACTATGTTCATAGCAGCCATATTTATAATAACCAGAAGCTGGAAACAACCCAGATGTCCCTCAACAGAGGAATGGATACAGAAAATGTGGTACATTTACACAATGGAATACTACTCAGCTATTAAAAACAATGACTTCATGAAATTCGTAGACAAATGGATGGATCTTGAAAACATCATTCTGAGCCAGGTAATGCAGTCACAAAAGAATGAACATGGTATGTACTCACTGATAAATGGTTATTAGCCCAAAAGTTCGGAATACCCAAGAGTCACTTCACAGCAACCATAGGGCTGAATGTGAGGTCCAGATGGAGGAGTTGGAGAAGGGACTGAAGCAGCTGGGGAGTTTGCAGCCCCATGGAGGGAGCAACAGTGTCAACTGGCCTGACTCCTCGATGCTCCCAGAGACTGGATCACCAACCAAAGAATACACATGGAGGGACCCATGGTGCTGGTCACATATGTAGCAGAGGAGTGTCTTGTTAGCCATCAGGAGGAGGAGAGGCCCTTGGGCCTGAGGGTGTTAGATGCCCCTGTATAGGACAATGTCAAGGAGGGAAACCGAGTGTGGGTGGGTGGTTGGGTAGGGGAATACCCCCATAGAGGCAGGGGGAGGGGGAGGGAATAGGGAGGTTCCAAAGGGGAGATCTGGAAAGGGGGAAACATTTGAAAATCAAGTAAATAAAGTATCAAAAAAAAAGAGGCAGACAGACATTCATGTAGGCAAAACATCCACACATATAGAATCAAATCATTTTTAAATGTAGAAAGATACATTCAGAAGTACACAACAGTAGTATTTTAATGACAGTGTTCAAAATATTGACCATTTTGGCATCCTGAGCCCTCACCAGTCAGGACAAATGGCAGACATAAGCAATCGCTACAGCCCCAGGTGAAAGAGATGGCTGATGGGGATTATTGGTAGCAGCCCTCTCTTTTTTACTTCTCCTTACTTCCTGGTTTTCTGTTACAGTGGGGTACTTTAAAATAAGAGGAAAATCTATTTTTAATTATAAAAAAGAAGACTGGTATCCTGTTGATACGACGTTTCCTACTGTTATAAAATTCTAATGGATTTCAAAACCCTAATGGAACCTTTAAATAATAGATATGAAGAATGGTATACTAAAACAGCATTGAATTAGAAGTTAAAAATGGATAGTGCTATAAAAATATTTTCCATCTACTACAAAGAGAATGATGAGATACATGTTAAGTTATTTTACAATTTTAATATTTAAAAACCCTCTTCCTTTGCTCCAATAGCAGGTAGGTGACCATGTAAGAGACTGTGTTTAACAAAGATGGGGTAGCCTGTTTTTCAAATTGTCCTGCCTCTGGAAATGTCCTGCCATTCAGCTGGAAATTTGCCATACAGTATCTTCCTATGGGGATCTTGGCCTAAGTCAAACTTCAAACTCGGAGCTAGTCAGGAAATCAAATGAGAATTATCAACCCTGGATAAATTTATCCAGCAGAATTACCAGGAATTGCCTCCATCTCTTCCTAGGACAGCTAAGATCATAGCAGCAAACCTTTGCTCTGAGCTGTTCCTCAGAAGCAAGCATAATTTAAAAACACAGCTAGGAGAGTAGTGGCTGAGAAGTGCCAGTCAGCAAAGGAAGGCCAGGGAATCTCCATGATTGGCTCCCTATTAAGAGAGAAACCATCCCAGCTCCTGGTCTTCCCAGCTGGAAGTCATGCATGGTTTAATGACAGGACTCCTCTGTCAAAGTCAGAAAACCCTGGGGCAAAATTACACAGCTGTACCATCTCCTAGTGTTGCTTTACAATGCAGAGCAGATTTGCAATTTTTAAAAGCACCAAGCCCACTGTGAGTCACAGTTATTGTTAACCCTTTGGAAACTCCGTGTCATTAACAGTCCATTTTTGTGCCGTGGCTCTGGTGGAAACAGTGCACTTAAATAAATGGTGCTTATAGTACGGGCCCTCTGCTATTTCCAGCCTAACTCGCTGCTCCACTTGAACATACAGACCATCTAATGGGGCCCTTTTCAGGCCTGAATCATAGGATCCCTGTAAATGCAAGCTGACAACCCGGGAAGAAGAGGGCAGAGGGCAGCCGAGGTCACTGGGAGTTTCCCTCTGGTTGCTGAATGACGACAAAAATTCCAACTTCTGAAGATGAAAGGTCACCTTATCTCATATTGTTTTTTACTTTTTTTTTTCCTTCTGTGTGTAAATGTGCTAAGGTACATTATTATTTTATATCAGACTTTGTTCCCCCCAGGTTTTAATAATAATACATAGAAATTTCAGAAGGCACCCAATGTGGCATTTTGGAGGATACTCAGTTATAAGTTACATTACCAAATCAAGTTTCATTCAGACGTTTGAATGACATCCACCCTGTATGAGCGTTTTAGAATCACTTTTATAGTTTAAAAAATTATGTAGCATCTTCTCTTCTCCAATTCCAAAACATTGGTTATCTCTTATATGTATATATCTATTTGCACATATAAACATAATATACATATTGCACACTCTATGCCTAACAGTGTTCTAAGCTTACATGACTGAACTCATCCACTCTTCAAACAGCTCATTGTTAGGAGTCAGACTGTGAGCCCAGAAGCTGTCCCCGGAGTCTTTGCCATTCTGGGATAGATCAGGAATCACAGGTAAAGCTCTTATAGAGCCCTCGAAACAACTCAGTGAACTTGGTTGGCTTTGGATGATCTTCAGAAAATGTCTCTGCATGGATGGGAAGCCCCAAGGGTTGGCTTTGTCTACACAACATGTTGCTCTGAGGGAAAATATCACCAGTGACGTTTTAGAAGTGAAAATGTCATCCCCACTGTGATTTTTTTTTTTAAGTACTGAGCATTAAACATAGATCCCTGTATACCCCAGGCAAGAGCTCCCCACTGAGCTATATTCAGCCTACTCTTGTCCAGACTGAAATAAGATTTGTGCTCTTCCTGTCTCTGCCTACCAACTGGAGACATTACAGGCATGTACCATCTTACCTAACTACTGATTCATAGTCATTTGTTCGCTTTGAATCAAGGTCTCCTGTAGCCCAGGTTCAAATCTGACTGTCCTTGTAGTCAAGGTTGGCCTTGAATTCCTTATCTTACTGTCTCTTCCACTGGGCTAAAGCCTTCACCACCCACATCTGGCTCCTGTTGTGATTGTCTGGATTTAAAATGCTCTTGGCAACTTCTCGAGGAGACAGCCCATTTTCTATACTTATATAAGGTGTTTGAAGCTATTAGAAGCATACCTCACCACACTATCACCACACACACTAAGGTGGCTTTCTACCTGTGACATTCCCACTCTGGTTCAAATGAGAGAACATCATAGAATGGCAGGCAGTCAGCACCTGCCATCTCTTTGTCCGAGGGCTGCCACTGAGTAGCAAGGACCTACATTGCCTACAGGCAAAGAACCAGAAGTGTCTTTCCAGAATAGCCCTTGGCTGGCAACTATCGGTGTAAAGATCACCCAAGCCCCCTCATTTCTCATGGTAAAACTCTAAGCATCAACTGTTGCGTCTTCAGAGTTGTTCTACAAGTCCAGACAAAGTCTCCTCTCATGGACCTTGACTTTACAGCCTTTCATGGCCTAGCCTACTTGCCTTTGCTGTTTCTCTTCTGTATCCTCTTACCTGCTTTTGTGGAGTAAATCATTTCATGGACTTCTCTGGCATTGGTCAGCTTCTGGGGAACCTCACCTAAGCAATAACACCAGTCTCGATGGACTGAGGGGAGCACAGGATATCCAGAGAATACCGTGAAGTTGTTTTTTCCTATACAGTCTGGACAAACATCTTGGGTCACTAACACTCTTGTTCCTTGCTCTCACTGAACACAAATGGAACATTCTAATGTGTCGCTTACATTGTTTTGCTCATCACTGAAATGCTAGCTCCTCAAGAATTTAAAAAACTGCAGAAGTCAAGTTATTGTAGAAGAGATGGCCATGGCATTGCTAGATGAAATTTTAACAAGGTAACTGTGAGCTGATGCCCATGTAATTGTGGCTTCAACAAAAAGAACTCGCAATGGATTCTGGGACTCAAAATGCTGTCTGGCAACCCGAGAGCCAAGCAGATCATGGGGCTAAACCACTCCACGGTCAAGCACAAGGCCTCTGAAACACAGCAGCTGGCTCTTTCATTTCACTGGCCTGGATCTTTTGACTCAAGTCCTTATGTTAAACATTTCTCACAGTCATTTTAAACTTTAATGACATGCTCTACCAAAGCAAAGATCAAAATCTTTACAAAGAATTTTTTATGATGAAGTATTTATTGGCATTTCTTCTTCAGAACAGATTTTCCTACCCCAGGCCTGGAACAATGTCCCACATGGAAATCACTCTCAATATACGCTTTTTGAAATCCCAGTCATGTGTCCTGTTTTCTCATCTCATGCTATGACTTGTTAATGAGGAATAATTAAAATAGATTTTCACTAATAAGATATGAGGGCATGCATTGCATTTTTTAACATATAAAATATTTTTTTGCATACAAAAACCTTCAAGTGCTCAAATATCTATAATAGAGAAATTAATACCCAAAGCTTCATCCACCCCGAGTTTATAAACCTAGTGCATTTCTAGTCAGTCAATGCAACTGTAACACAAGATCTGCTTTATGCCAAGGGTCATCTTAATTAAAGAGCTACAATCACAGTCTATTAATGTCCATGTGCTTCAGGTATGACATCATCACTCTTCTATACAAGACACTGATAGTTGTCCATCCCTTCCAACTCTGAAAAGCTGGTGCCCAGCTTTTTCTATAAATCTATGATTTGAGGGATTGGAGGCGATTCCTCCACAAGGTTCCAGAGCAAATTTCCTGAGCTGTTGAGTTTGAGCCAGCCAGCAGCTTCCAGTTACAACTTCACCTTGGATGTCTGGTTGAGGGGAAATCCACCCCCAGTAAATCGAGGGCCAGTCTGCTTGGGCTCCGAGAAGATGTTGTTCATAGACACCCTGTTCCTGTTTCTGCAAGGGAAAGGACACGATTAGCTTCCCCAGCATCTCGTTCCTTTTCTGAGTTTCACATTCTGTAATTTCCTAGGGTATGCTAGCCACTGAAAACAACTGATTAGAGCTTCTGGTTGGAGCAAGGTGGTTGTGGAAATCTGAATACGTGTTTTCTGACAGCACATAGAATTACGAGGAGATAATCAGATATGAAATATTTGCCTCTACTAGTAGTCCAAATATGGACAGAGGGTCTCATTACTCAAAGCTCAGACAATAGCTTTGGTGCTTCCTGGCCTGTCACTATCTTCCTGTTTAAAAATATTTGTTTAGTTCCAAAGATCAGCCAGAAGAGCCTTCCCCTTGGCTCAGATATGATGACTAATTAGCCGATTATCACCTGGTCCATTTCCAAATTCTTGTAAAACATTAGAAATATTTACTCCATGTAAAGTGTCTTTATAGATGTTTGGACATCTATAATGTACAAACTTTCCTGTAACTCCAGACAAGCATCAGAAAGTACTAGAAACAGTCTAAGATACAAGAACATCCGGGGAGGTTAAAAAAGATGGTTTTTGGGAATAAATAAAAGGAATTCTGCCTAAAACAAATCTACATTTTATTTTTCTATATGGATCCCTTTTACACACACACACTCACACAAACATGTTTGCACACACACATGCATGCATACACACACACACACACACACCTTTCCTGCAGAGGTAGCATACAAGTTACCTATTTTGAATTATAAAAGGTAAAAATTAAGCAGACTTTAAGACCAAAATCAGTTAGATGGGCCAACTACACCTGATTGATCATTGGGGAATGAATATTGACTTTGGGGGAAGAGCCTGATCCTGCAAAGTACAGACCAGCATAAAAAGTGAAGATTGGAGGAATCAAGTGGTGGGATGTAGGATGGATGTGGCTGGGATGTGGGTGGATCCCATGGAGGGATGTGGATGGATCCCATGGAGGGATGTGAGTGGATCCCATGGAGGGATGTGGGTGGATCCCATGGAGGGATGAGGGTGGATCCATGGAGGGATGTGGGTGGATCCCATGGAGGGATGTGG